>JAWWMW010000791.1:125392-155408 GCA_035048345.1 Echeveria elegans
TGGGCTGGGTAGGTAATATAATTGGGCTGAAGTAGGATTTTTAGCAACGAAAAAATGACATTAGAGACGAAAATATCATCGCTAAATGGTTGATTCATGACAGCTAATTCTATTATATATATAGATGTGATTTATATTAGTGTGGAAGATGATGAAATTGTGCATTTTGAGATGTGTTGCTGCGATTTTTTTGATAATGACTGACATTAGTGAAAATTGTATGCAGATGATAGTATCTTCATAATGATGTTTGAGTTTCAGAAATATATAATGTAATATCTTTTCGTGAATTTGTTAGCTTCAGGAAGCGAGCTAAATCGTAAACAAACTTGAAATTTTAAGTTGATGACGTTAAGGCTTTGTTTGGTTGCGGAAAAAAAGTGAGGAAAAGAAGAATTAAAGAAAAATGATTTTTTCATGAAAAAATTGTAAGGAAAATTTGATCTCATTTTACTTATTTTTCTATTTTATTCCTTAGAACTAAACACAAATTTCATTTTCACTCAAAAAAATTTCCACTTTTAGTACCTTTTTCTACAATTTTCTATTAAAATACTTTTTATCTGCAAAATAATATATTATAACTAGCGTACTGCCCATCGTTCCGGCGGAATGCGACGAAAATAATCACTTGTTATCCTATTTTTATTATCCGTCGTTCCGAATGCGCAATCGAACCGTTCAAATAATAATTTGCTATGCAAGCATTGCAATCATAAGTGAGAAAGTTGGATGTATGAGCATGGTTTATGTAGAGTAGATTTTTAACTTCGTAAAATAATTTAAGCGATGTGGGATAAAAGTATTTTATGGGATAAAAGTATTTTAGGCCTAAGCCTTTTGGGCCTGAAACGGATTTTAACGACGATTTTACAATTTTAGAAACGAAGAATTCGTCATTCAGGACATCCTATTCTATTATATATATAAATATCTTTTTCTACATTAAACCCTTTTTTTCTTCCCATGCAAAATAACTTCTATATTTAATACTGTATATCATCATCTCCGAGCTGCGTATTCAAGCCTTTAATAATGTTTATAAAAAGAATATAAATTTATATATCCAATATTCGTATCAGAATTTGTACAACATAAACATCAACTAACCTCACAACTCTCAACTAACAAATTTAAAGAAACCCCACCAACGGTGTCCCCACACTATAAATCAACTCACGACCACCTGCCGCCGTCCGAGGCGGCGGCATGTAATTCTCAGCCACACCTCTCTCAACCACCTCAGCAAAAAACACAACGAATTTAACCGCAAATCTCACCATCTGCACACACATTTCCAGCCTCTGTAACACCATTCTGCTTTAGCTTCACGGCTTCACCTCACTTCTTCTTGTCTCAAGCCAAAAAACCTTAATATCTTCGAAGCACCCGGCCACTTGTTGCTCCTGCTACTCCATCTTTATCTTTATCTCTGTGTATGAATCTGACTCCAATTTGATCTCTCCAGAGTTTGAGATCTGAGGGTTTATATATACTTTTCTGGAAAAAAAAACAGAGCATTTTTGTTAAAGCGGCTTTTCGAGGTCGTCAAGAGACGCCTTTTTTAAACTTGGTGCTCAATCGATTATCTTCCCAAACAGTAAAACGATGCGTTTTTAAGCTTAAATCAATTAAGTCGGTATACGGTTCAGTCTCATACTTAACGGATTGATTTGTAACTGTGTCTGTGGTTTATGAGAAGAAGTTGAGGTGGTGCTGATGGAATTTTGAGGAATGGATATATTTTCGTTGCCGTTTAGGTAAAATGAAGGTATGAAGAACTCCTGCGAGCTTGTTGTTGTTGTTGATTATTATTTCTAAGTTAAGATTTTAGATACATCAACAGATTTTCAAAAACTTGAACATGTGATGTGGCTGGAATGGTACATTGTATAGCAGAGCTTGCTGCATTTACGGAGCTTGTTGAGCCTTGGTGGATGTAAAAAAAAAAAAGATGAATGCAAAGAAAGTTTACAAACATTGTAGATCCCATGAAGCTCGGCTAACGAATGTTGGGTTGGGTGAAATATTTGAAACCTATTGGAAGTTGATCATGATGTGAGCAGTTTTAGTAGCCTGGGAACATAGGTGGAGGAGGTGATGAATACTGACTGCCAATGTGGGGTGGCAGGATGACATCGTCGAAGGTTGGTGTAGGAGGTTGGGATGGAGGAGGGGGTGAGTGGACTGGAGGTGGTGGCGAGAAGACTGGTGGTGGAGGGGAGTGAGCTGGTGGTGGTGGGGAATGGACTGGTGGAGGGGGGTAGTGGACTGGTGGAGGAGGAGAGTGGACAGGTGGTGGAGGAGGAGATGGAGGTGGTGGGGAGTGGACTGGGGGAGGTGGAGATGGAGATGGTGGTGGCGGTGATGGGGGAGGTGGTGAGTGGACTGGAGGCGGTGGGGAGTGCACTGGTGGAGGTGGAGAGTGGACTGGAGGCGGTGGGGAGTGCACTGGTGGAGGTGGAGAGTGAATTGGAGGCGGTGGGGAGTGAACTGGTGGAGGATGTGAGTGTACAGGTGGTGGGGGGGAATGGACAGGAGGTGGGGGTGAAGCAGATGGTTCCTTTTGGGAAGGTGTGGAGGATTCTGGTGTAGTTGATGGTGGTGGGGATCTGTAACGTCCTGATGGAGATAATTCATATGGATCATCACTCGGTCCTGGAGCAGCTGCTGACCCTTCTGGTGGACTTTTTCCCGGAGTTGGATTTTTCCCCTGAGATGATGGAGTGGAGGGTGTTTTGTCTGATGTTGGCGGAGTTTTTCCTGATTCTGGAGTTGGTGTTGATGGGTGGGTCTGTTTTGAAGAAGGTGGGGATTTTGAAGAACCAGCTGACGGGCTTGGCTGATCTTTGGATGGGGTTCCCTTAGAAGGTGTACCTTGCTCAGGAGACCCTGGTTGTGAATAGGATGGTGGGGTCTTTGTCCTTTCACGTGTACCGGGGCTATATCCATGGGGATCTCCACTGCCACCGCCTTCACTTCCACCTCCACCTGCACATTTTGACTTGCTGCAGTCCACAGGTCTACTCACTACCGGTAAGCATATCCTTGAAGACTTCTGCTTTGGTCTATCAGCTATACAATTGTCTATATCATCAAAGATTACTCCTTGTCTGCTTGCTGGCCGACAAGCATTCGCCTCTGACTTGAAGTAGTTGTATGAAAATGTGAAGTTCACCAAGTTGGACAGTTTGCATATGGTTTCAGACACCGTCTCTGTCAGCACATTATGAGCAATGTTTAGTTCCTGAATGCTTTTCAATCCAGAAAAGCTCCACGGCAGACTTCCAGCAAATGAATTTGAGCTGGCGTCAAACACTGTCACATTAGCCAGATTCCCAATTTCTGATGGGAAACAGCCACCAAGGTCATTGTTTGTGAACACGACTTCATTCAACGAGTGCTCCATCTTGCCAATGCTCTTAGGTATGCAGCCAGTGAAATTGTTGTTGGCGAAAACAACCACAGAGACTGGTGAGTTTCCAAGATTCTCCGGGATGTTTGATATGAACCTGTTGTCATTCAAAAACAAAGCATCTAATTCCTTCTCAAAGAGTTCTTCAGGCAGAGGTCCTTCAAAGTTATTGTATCTCAAATCAAGATACTTGACATCTGGGAACTCAAGAACAACAGAAGGGAAAGGTCCTACAAACCGGTTGTTGCTCACATCAAATTCGTACATCAGCTTCAGCTTATTGAAGCTCTTAGGAATGATCCCACAGAACCTATTCGAGTTTATATGGAACAATGCCATATCCGTCAACAACCCTAGTTCTGCAGGAAGGTATCCTGCAATGTCAGCATGGTTGAGATCCACACCAGCCACCACATTCAATGATGAATCGTCAGTGGCAGGGGAACAAAATACCCCATTGTAGCTGCAAACATCAGCACCGACCCAGTTCCCAGTTGTATTCAAAGGGTCAGAGTACAATGCCTTCTTCCATGCTTGTAATCCAACATAAGCCTTCTTTAGCCTGTCATTGGCGAAGGTCACTGTAAGATCAACCTCATACTCAAAATCATCAGGGAGGTCTTCATTCTCTTTCAAATGTATTAGCTGACGACGAGCTATGATGCTCGCCTCTGCATCAGTTAACGCGTAAGAAAAAGAAGAGAAGAAAAACAAACAAATGAAGGAGAGAATGAGTAAGTAACCAAAAGCCTTGGCATATCTAGACATTTTTTTTAAAATGAGGAATGACCTTAGCAAGGTCAAGGCTGCTTATAGGAAGAGGAGGGTTGACATGAGGTTGTCATATGGAAGAACCACATGCATCCATTTGGTTGTGGAATTGGGGATTGTCACAGGTTTTTCTTCTCCTCATCAGTTTTTCAAGGACACCCACACATCCATGGCTTTTGCTCCCATGTCCTAAAAACAGCACCAGGCAGCAGACAAAGTCTCCTTGCACAACTAATCTGTAAGTTTTTGACATATTTAGAAAACCCATTTACAATCTTTTTATAACATCTTAATCTATGGCTTGTTAGTTATATGCTCGTGTTCCTTGATTGTATTTCAGATCCCAGGTGCATAAAAATGGAACAATGTCGCAGTATTCCAAACAGCCATGGCAGTAAGTATTATAAAGACTCTTTTTTTATTAAAAGTGGAATTGGTAGTACAAGACGTACAAGACTCGAGTACATAGCAGGTAAGAGAACAGGCCCAAAGGGAACCACCACTACAACACATCGCACACGCGACAATGTCTATGAAACCAACACAACTACCTTCTCAATGAGAAGGCACTGACTACAAGATCAAAGACTCAAACCACCACACCAATAGCATGAGATCAATAGCATCTTAAATGGACTACAGAACCAAAGATCATACATATTACATACCATGAGATCAAATACACACATGCATATAATTATACACAGAGTAACATTCTTTGTTGAACTATGTATTCTACTGGCTGACGACTTAATTTTTTATTTATTTAGGCAGATTGGTGATCAGGAGCTGGGGAGTACCAAGCAGGAAAGCTGCCCATCACCCTGAGCAATCTGGTAAAAGGAGAATCTGGCATCTTAGCTCTCTCTTCTTCCTCTATCTCCAAGTCACTTTTGGGCAAACCGTCTGGCACAGGAAATGAGTTCACCTCAGCTTCTGTTATGGCTTCAGTCCCAGTTGTGGAATGGGACAATGATTTGGACTTGCCGAATGAAGTTATGGCATGCAGGCATCCAATCAGTGACCTCACGCCGCCTGCTTGCAGAATAATTCTCTCCACTTCATGCTTAGGCGTTTCTTTCTGGAAACAGCAAGTCATATGAAAACCAAGTCACTACAAAGTTCAGTGTAGATTAGCAAAGATGTTATGTCGTTGCTCACCTCAAGATCTTTAAGTTCAAAGTAGGCTCTCCAGCAGCTGTAAGATGGATCACCTTCCAACGTTGAACAATAATCTGCAGCAAACAAAAGACAATCACTGAGAATCATACTTCACGATATACTTAGCCTATGATAGATAGCATCAAATCATGGAAGGAATTATCATTTAAAAAAACCTGCTAGCTCATTCTCGGACTTCTGAATCAGGGGCGGGTCACTGATCACTCTATCAAACTTGCTCCGGCTGAAAGGCTCAAGCTTTGGTATATACCCATCATTTCTGGCCGAACAATTCACAATTAAACCTGGTTTCCCATCAGCTCTGGGGCTCTGCAGTCCCCTAGCTTCAAACAATCCATAAGGAGAGGTTGGTGATGGGGTCAAAGCTAACACTCTCACCATTTTCTGTTGAAGGTTCTCAAAGTCTCGTTTGGATCAGATTGAGCTCAGGATTTTTCAGAGTGGAAAATCAAGACCTCTAAGAAGCTGCTATTTGTATGCACTCCAGAGTCCAGATTAAAGTGGATAAGGGTCAGATATTTTATTTAAGTTCTGATATTTCTGCATCAGTCAATTTTCCAAGCTAAATGAACAGGCTGTGATATAACAAACCTAACACAGAGATGGACGTTTATGTTATTTTAAATGAAGCTTAGATAGTTTGTTTGAATGAGGTTTTGCTTGGTCGCGGATCAAGTGCATATCTAGACTAGATTTCAGGTCGTGACAGAAATCATCTACATATATGGGTTGAGCTGATTCGCACAACCATAAACACATGTAAATCTTTCGTATGATTATTTTTTCATACTACAATCATATGTTTTAGGGGATTGAAATGAAGACTTTACAGCATGTTATTGTACTGATCAGTGATGGAAACTTTGATGCTGGAAAAGAGCCCATATAAAGAATATCGACGAAGGTTCTTCACCTCGTACCATGAGTTAAGGACTGTCTGGTACTTGTCTGTCCCAGAGAAGGTTAGCTGAATGTTTATGTTACAGTCTACATCTCCACCATTGCCTTGACATCTGGATGTTGGCACTCCGCAGTCCTGGTTGTCAATGCAGACTTTGATGGGTCCAGAGCATGCTTCGCAACCAAAGTTCTTCCATAAGAGGTTTTGCAGCACACCCTTGTGGAACTCCAGCACCTATATGTTAAAAAGATGAGAGATGAATACTAAAAAGGCAAAAAAGAATCCCATTTCAATGATGCTGATGAAGTTTTGACATTTGGTTGTGTTTATTTGGATCTACCAATGTGAAACTTGCTATGACCAGGATTGGGACTGATCTTGCTGCATACTTCCTCCCAGCAAAAGCCACCATGTATCCTCCCGTATCATCAACCTTAGGCCTGAAAACAGCAAGTTTAGCCATTTTCCCCGAAAGGCCTAGGCGGACATCGCAAGGCGAAAGCTGAGCTTGGTCTTGAAAAAACGATTCCTTGCCAGCAGATGCGAGACCAAACGTGAAGCCATCTGATTTCTGAATACTGGTGTCTGAACAAGGATCATACACATTGTTATTATCAGCCCCAGACACATTCCTCGTCACCATCATCAATACCAAAATGGCTGATAAAGCTCTGATCATCAGCTTCTCCATTGCTGGCCAGTTCCTCTCCTCCCTTCGTCTCTGCATCCGATCCAACATTTACTGTCATAAAATCAGACAAGCCCATATCACAAAAACAGACTTGAGCTATTTCAGTTCGACTCCATTTAGATTACAACCGGAGCGCAGAATTGATGAACATTCTATGAAGGAAAGATCCTAAAGGTGAGATCTTAAAATCAAATTCCATATGGGTATGCACCCTAAAGATGAAATTTCAAACCTTTATCAATTATATCGGAGATGGTTGAATCATGAATGCAAACCGTTTCAAAGACAGGGACGGCAGCTCAGGTAAGTCGATAATATCACGTCCGATGAAATCAATAATGACAGTCCCTATAATGTAGTAGTTGTCTTCATTTACAAACAAGGTCATTAAAGTTAAATAGAGGTTCTATTAGGGGGTGGTGATAAATAATGCTCAATTAAAGTTAAACAGGAACGGCATGCATTTTATTCCTTAACATCATCTACTGATGTAAAGATGGAAGCTTTATCTCTTGAATTCATAGAATCATAGTTAGTAGTGACTGTAAATAGGTGTTCCTTGCTGAGTGAAGAATTATTGGTGGGTTTTCTTTTCAACTTTATGGTAAGTGCTTCATTTGAAAATTCTAGGAGTATCTGATTTGTGGAATTTCTCATCTGTGGCTGAGTTGTTCATTATGATGTTCACACAGTGCGATTACACTGATGCAGCCTTCTCCCAGCTGTAATATTCGAGATGTTAGAAATGAGAACTTGAAACCTTCTACTTGTTTAAAGCTTGAGATTTTGAAATTACCTGCAACAGGAGAGATGGAGAGAAGCATGAGATCTGGAAGATCAGGATTAGAATCTTCGTTTTTCACAATTATGCGGGGTGAATCTTGTGCCAAGAAACTGGTAGGCTTCTGCAAATTCATACCGCTGTCAGTAATCTTATATCCTCTGTGTTCATCATTCAATTTTCTGCTGCTACTCAAATGGTCTTCTTTGTGGTCTTTTCCTCCAGAGAATTCCTCAGAAGTTTACGAGATATCTACTGGGTGCAACTTTGATTACCAACTCCACTAAAGGCTGGAGAGTTGCTGTTTCACAAACTTGCGATACAATTCGCCTGAAGGGCGGGTGGGAAATTTTCTTTAGATACCACTAGCTGGGTAACGAAGAGCTGGTATCTTTTACTTACAATGGCGACATGCACTTCCATGTTCAGATATTTGACATGGTTTCTTTAGAGACCACTCGCTGGGTAACGAAACAATTCAATAGATTGCAACAAGGATCCAACTTTCACATACTCAAATATCAAAATCGTCCAAGAAACTACGTTTTTTGTCCTCCAGTCGGTGAAATATTGCTTCTGCGGAGTTGAAGTGTTTGAAAATTGTGTAAGCATTGATTAGATTGTTGGAGATGAATGTTTCTGTTGAGTGACCTAAAGATATAAGATTTGCGTTACATTGTTTGATTTGAGGGATTGCAGCGGACGGAGCGAGTGTGCGATCGAATTTGATTTTATAGATTTGGCGCCATGCAAGTTGATTCATTTGACTCTTTCAATCAGTTTAAGGTTTGTGATTAAATAACGTTGACAATTATATTAGCAGAAATCAAGGTCTGGCAAACCGTACGACCGAATTTGAGCCAAATGAAAATAGCAAAACTGTAAAACACGACAGAGGGCCCAACCGGGTTCGAACCGGTGACCTATTGATCTGCAGTCAATTGCTCTACCACTGAGCTATGGACCCTTCTGCTGACTGAGTTCTAAAAATAATACTCGTTATTTGCGTGTAATCTGCAGTACCAAGTAATAGAAGATTTTCAACGTTTCATTATATTGGAAACCTATGAAAATAGGCGGGTGAGGCTACATGCATATACATAATGTAAAATAGTAGAGTATAAATTATAAATCAAACTACATTAAAATACGAAGGAACATCATGCAAGGGGTGGCCTTTTTGGTTTCGGTCCATGATTCTTCGAGCAAGGGAGACTTGTTTGCCGACTACGAAGACGAATGCCTTACCACGACCACCTACGCCTCTAGCAGTTCTGCCGACTCGTCTAACATACTCACTCGGATCTCGAGGAAAGTCAAACAGGACGACATGATTAACCCCGGTGAAATCTATTCCTCTTGATGCTCTGTCAGTGCAGACCATGAATAATGAGTCTTTGTTGGATCGGGGAGCGAGGAACTCTTTCATATTTGCGAGACGTGTTTCTTGTGTAACTGCCGCGTGGAAGGGGAGAACGAGCAATCGGATCCCTTTTCGGTCGAAGCGGTTTAATGCATTCTCTACCAGTCTGCACGTTTCAATCTGTATAAAGGAAATTCAAACATCAGATACCGTTGAACGTTTACCAATAATTATTACTACTGCAAGAAAGATTCATAAAAGTTTAGACATCACCTTGTTGCAGAAGACGATTGTTTTAGATACTGGATTTTCTTCAGCAAGTTGCAATAGGGCAGTCTTTTTATTCAGGAGCGCAGTTTCTGGATTCTTTTCAGTTCCTTCATCTCCACTGCAATCTACGAGAATCTGATGTGTTCATGGAAAACTATTAGATTTGAAATTACATATTATCCTCTCAGTACACTTGCCGAAAAGGAAACAAAAATTTGAACCAAGGCCGGCATATAAGAATGAAAATAACACACCTCCTCAAGACCAGTGCTGGTGCGATGCATACCAGGCCCAATAACAACTTCGCTGTCCGGGAAAGTCTCAATTAACTTGTTGTATATGTCTAAAGGTAAAGTCGCAGTCACGAACAGATACTGTGTAGTCAATGGTGCAGAGTTTATCAAATTCTGGAGTGCGAGTTCAAACTCTTCATCGTCATAGAGTATATCAACCTCGTCAAGTATGGCACTGAAAGACATAAGTAATTAAGTAGTATGAAGTATGAACACCTAAAAATATCGAAAAAGAGAAAGAGCAACGTGATCAAAACAAGAATATAAGCAATGTGCTAATGCTGGCTGAATTACCATCTAATGTTGTTCAAATGTAGGAAGCCTTCTCTAATTAGGTACAAAAACCGACCAGGTGTTGCTATCAGCACATCCACTTCTTGTTGTAGACTTTCCAGTTGAGTTTTCTGCTTGAAGCCTCCGGTCACAACCATGGACCGAAAAGGTACACCATTTTTAGACAAGGAACGACAGTTACTCAATACCTGAGAGAATGAGACAACTGCTTACATAAAGTCATTTCAAATGGTGACTTATATTTAGTAAATGACACAGCAGCTGCATCAGTGAAAATCATAAACAAACCTGAGAGGCTAATTCTGCGGTTGGAGCTAAAATAATTACTCTAGGACTTTGTGATGATGACTTGCTAACCCCTTGAAGCTCTTCTTCTCTGATCCTTTGAATGAGTGGCACCAAATATGCCAGTGTTTTCCCAGAGCCACTCTGATCAGCTATTACAGAGCTTTTTCCCTCAGCAACAGGACCAAATGACATGGCCTGTCATGGCAAGGCCGCAAGGGAACTATAACCATCAAGATTTGTATAAACTGCGTCAACCAATTGTTATGTTATGCTTCGTTGAGTAATTATACCTGAATATTTGAAGGGCGTGAGAAACCCTGAGCGCGTAAGCATTCAATCATATATTCCTTACACCCTATATCCTTGAAAGATTTACGGCTGAAGAACTCCTTATCGGCTGATTTCTGCCAGCGCATTGGAGGATAATCAGGCACATATCCAGATCTTTGCATGGAATCTCCTCTATTCCATCCTCTTATATCTGGCACAGGCTTCTTTGGAGTCGATAAATCTGGCCTCGCTCGGCTGGATTCACTCTTCTTTACTTTCACTGGATAGATACGACTAACTTCCTGGCTATCATAATGGCTTTCATCTACTTCATTCTCATCCTCATCCTCTTCTACACCAGCTTCTTGCACTCGTGTTTTATCTCTATGGAGAGAACTAGTTTCACGTCCAAGAACTTGACCCGTCTTCCTTTTATTAGTATTTTCATTTTCAGAATAATCTACAGCCGATCTCCTTCTGTAATTCTCTTCAACAACCTGCTCTTCATTCTCTTGTTTTATCCTAGATACTGTTTTGGCTAGAGCAATGATTTTGTGTGTTTTCAGTCTTCCAAAATTACCTCCTCCTTTGCCGATCGAACCAACACTCTTACCCGCTGGGACAGTTTTGTATCCTGCACCACCATTCGTAAATCTTATTAATTGGCCAAGGCTAATCCAAACACAAACTATACCCGAATCACCTAAAGCTTTGCTTCATGCTAAAATTTTGCGTAATAAAATCAGAAAGCATCAATTCCAGCCAGCAATTCCAGTTTCCTTTCTGCTAAATCAACCGATTCTACAGACTAAGAAACTTCCGCTACCATTTCCTAATAAAACCAATACACTCATCACCAAAAGCTTTACTACAATATTTTAAAATACATCATTAAAATCCCTATTTCATCACCTCCATCCAAAACCCTAGCTGCCGCTCTCCTCCCACTCTCATTCTGACCTCCAAATCCAATCTCATCATCATCACCACTCAACCTCGCACTTCCGCTCTTCGGCTTCCACGTCAGCACATCTTTAGACGGCACATTCGCTTTCTCATCCTCCTCACTCCCTCCCCATACTATAAACTTCTCTCCACTCTCCTCATCCACCAATCGATAAGCTCCAGCCGCTTCCATCGGTATCTTCTTGAACCCTGCCCTAACCAAAAACCTACTCCTCCCTACACTCTTCCGTTTACCAAACAGAATTACCTTCTCGGTCTTCAAGTTCCATTTCTTCGCCGGAATTTGGAAGCACGGCGGCGGAGGCTTCTGAAGACCCGCGGCGGCGTAACATAGCATTTCGGCTCGGATTTTGGGTTTTGTGGAGCTTCGTTGAGGTGAGGAGGGAGAAAAGATGAAGACGGATAACGACGATCTGATGGGCCTTTAACTGGGCCGGCTCGTTTGATAGATTTATTATGGGGGTCGAATTGTGAGTAGTGACAACTTTAGTGGTGTGTTCGTATTTGTGGATTTTGAGATTTAATTTCCAGGTGATTTTTTGGAGTATAATTTCCAACTGATCATGACAGTGCGACCAGCTTATGTAAGCCTCATCTGTTATCAAGTCTTTTGTGCATGAACCAGCCAGCTCTTCCTCGAGAGACCATTTTTAATCCAAGGCATGTCGAGGTTGTACGGTACAGTAAATCAAAATGGGATTTAGGTGAATGATTGAAAGAGTTCACTGCAGTTGATTAAGGTCAAAAGGCTGGAATGCTTGATATCTTCATACGATAGATCTAGCCAGCTTGATCTCCAAATGCTTCACTTCTTCTACTTCCCATGTGCAAAGATCCCTCTCCAGTTTATTTTAGTCTGGGTTGAAATCCGAGCTGTTTTCTTGTCTCAATTATTGTCACACATTTGCTGTCGAAACTCAATTGATTGTCCTTAAAAAAGTGCACTTTAAACATACGTGTCAGAAAACCAAAAATCCAAATCACTCTCATTATCCTTATCCACTTTGTCCTTTACGTTACACTTTTTGAAATTCATTCGGTCACACTTGTCCCCACGTCCGCTCCATTATTTAGTCTAATTTATCTCCCAACAAAGCCGTCGCTAAAAGTATCTTCTCGTCACTAAAAACCTAGTTATGTAATTAAGTTCACTGCTACTATATAATGCAATTTCTCCATTCACATTTTCAACAAAAGCTGAAACTTTAAAAAAAAAACTTGAAGAGAGATGTCAGCAGGAATGGTCGAAGGATTGGTGTCAAGGTTCTCCAAGCTGAGGGAGAACGTTTTCTATGTCAATAACAGTATGCAAAAATCTGAAAAGGAAGGAACTATGATGAAACCAGGCAAGAAGAATGCAAGGAGAAGTAGTAATACCAACCCTTTACGCGGTTCGACTCTGTCTGAGGAAACTGTGTTCATGCTCATGGACCGCTTTGCTCCTAACTGACACAAAATCAGTTATGGAGCGAGGCCGAGACAACAGCTACAAGAGACAAAGGTGTTCTGATGTTCTAGTCATAAGTTTGTATACGTAGGTGTCAAGCTGCAACCTGAGCGGCTAGTCCTGAGTGTTGATGATGTTTCAAGTTTCAATCTGGAATATGGAAGAAATGAGTCAAGTGCTCTTTTTGATGTAAAATCTAAGCACATCCGACCGTCCATCAAACTGTTTATAGTGTTACATTTATAAAATGAACTGGTGTATTCGTATTAGATTCGAGTACTGACCTTGATCATCAGGTTACCAGTTGGAAAACTTTGCCTAAAACTGCTACGATGTGAGCATGTCGTTGATAGTATGTTTTCACCTTTACAATAACTTGGATCTACACATCACTCCTTTTCTTTCTTTCCTTGCTTTGTGACTTGATTTATTACTTCATGGATAACATATAAAATTTCCAACCAGCATCTCATCTGGAAACTTATAACTTATAAGTTATAAGCAACCCTGAAAATCATAATAATTTTGGCCAAAGTATTTTTGCTCCCATCCTTGCATATTCCCTTTTGAAATTAACACAGCAAAATCACAAACAGCAAATGCAAAGACTGATAACCAAAATATAAAGCATCCAAAAATTACAACTGCTGAATTTTAATTTAATTTGCTTACTAGAGGGAAGTATTGCGGCATCTTCCAAATTCAAATTGCGCCGAGCTTTCTGCAGGATAAATCGTTGAAGTCAATGGACTTGGAAAGACCTGGCTTTTGACCTAGCAAATATATAGTAGTAGTATAGCTGAATTTTACCTCCTCCATGCCCAAACATTTACCCCAAATTGACACCTCCTTCATTTACTTATATCTGGAAGAGTCTTGATTTTGGCTCACTAGCAAAGGTATCAGGGAAAGGTTAAAGTCCTCGACACGGAGTATTTCTACAAACAATGACATAGGTAAGAAACCCTGAGACGACCAATGAGTAGGGCTTTCAATTGCAAGCGACAAAATCTTTTACATTAGCCATTAAATTAGGAGATGAGTGTAGGTAACCATGTCTCCTACAGATGTTTCACCACATGTGACATAAGTGCTTCCGAAATCAGAGATCAGTAACCGTATAATAAGATTAATTAGTACCTTATGTTATCATGATAAACAATGCAATGAGAACAATATCAAGCCTGAGACACTCAGAATAGAAGCAGGACAAAACTCACAATCAGTTCATTCTTCAGTGCAAGCTCCTTCATATTTATATATTGGCCCGATTAACAACAATTGCATTCAATCCATAAACCTGGATTCATTAACCACAAGTATACGATTGAAAGGGCAGAATAAGAGTATTAGCTTATTAGGTGTCCACAATAAAATGAAGATAAATAAGGCCAAATAAATCACTTCTGTTATCGCATCAGCTTCTTTTTTGCCACACTGAGAGTTCACATCGACAAGCGTCTGATCACTTACTATGATGCCATATCAAACTTCGTCTCCCTCAGAAAACCATGAACTTCCATCACATACGAATAATCAAAGGGATACGCGTCATGATGCAGCCACCCTTAAATTGTATATCCATCATAAAAAGGCATGAAAACCAATTCATTTAAAATGTCATCAATTAGCAAGCTAAGCAATTAGTGACTGACCAAAGCTACTGGACAACTCATGCAGCATCCCTAATCCCTAACTTCTCTTAGAGAAGAAACCAGACCCAGTTCAAAATAATATACATGTAAACATAAAATGTAACTGGTAACTTTCCTGACAATGAAAACATCAACACCCAAGGAACCACCTTTTAACAAAGAACAAACCAATCAAGTAAATCCATAAGGTGGGGGAATGTCAACCGGAAACGAAATCAATTTTCATCTTCACAGGAACATGGGTACCACACCACACCAATTGCACTGTGAAGTGAAAATTTTGTGTAATCATTCACCAAATTTCAATACGAGCCCATTGAATGACTAACATTTAAACAAACAGACAACTTCCAGAATTTCCACACACCCCCCACCTTTTTCCATTGTAAGAGACTCCACCATATAATTTAAAAAAAAACCTTGAAACAAAGAACCTCAAACAGACATCATAGATTCACAATCCGGAAGAACCTTGAAAATTTAAAACAAATTTCAACAAAGGAATAGGTCAAAACAGTACAAACCCAATCCGAAGTATCTTGAAAAAGCGACACGAAAGAAAGAAAAAAACATAGAAAACAAAGCAAAAAATTCGATTATCGTACAAACCCTAATTTCAGAAATAAGCCTGGGAACAAATCGGGAAAATAACAACGAATAGAGTCACGCAGTCTTCTCCAGCTTCTCCCAATCCGTTTATTTATAGCAAAATCTTATTAAGCTCGTAATGGTTACAGTGACGTCATAGTTAAGCGACTTGCGGAATAATAAAGCTGAACAATTTTAGTTTTTATATTTAGAGAAGCGGAAATTAAATTATTAGAATTACTTTATGGAATAATTGTATTATTATGAAAATATAAAGAATGTTACTGTACTTGAATTCGGAGATGCAAAATTGCAAATGCATACTTATTTACAATTAATATATTTATCGCAGCAAATTCAAATAGTAATTACATATACCAAAAATTATAAATTAAACACAGTGACCATCAAACGACGTAGTGTAGGAGTCCCCATCTGACTTTTTCTTCAGGAAACGCTTTTTGAAGAAGTAGAAGCAGCAGCTGTGAAACGAACTGCGCCGGACTTCAACCGCCGAATCGCCACTTCTGAATGGATTTCTTCATCGAAAACGGAAAGCAGGTCGAAGAAGACGTCAACCGCTACTCCACTCTCATCCTGGTTCGTATTTACTTTAATTTCCACTACTTTTTTTTTGTTGTTGAAAATTAGGGTTTGATAGATGAGATTTATGCAGCCAGCGTTGTCGATAGGAAACGTAGGCCAGTTAGCGATGGATTTACTTGTTTCGTCTTTGAAAACTGAGAGAATTGGATACTTGGATGATCCATATGTACTTCCTTGTGTTGGAAACGATGCATATGGTCCTTTTCCGAGTGGAGATCTGGCTCTACCTCTAGAAGGTGTGTGCTTTGTTTATGTGTTTGATTTTGATATACTGAGATGATGAGTTGGGTGAAAATGGTTTGGTGAATTGCAGTGTATAGTTCGGATGTGAATGAGTTGACGTTGGTTCAACAAAGATCCCCAGTCTTTAAGGTATGATACATGCGATTTATGGTTTTATTGCGTGCATATTAGTGTTGTCGCGGAGACTCGAGGAATACACAAACTTTTATTACT
Source organism: Echeveria elegans (assembly GCA_035048345.1). Classification (NCBI taxonomy): domain Eukaryota; kingdom Viridiplantae; phylum Streptophyta; class Magnoliopsida; order Saxifragales; family Crassulaceae; genus Echeveria; species Echeveria elegans. Next base: position 141,630 of record JAWWMW010000791.1, read on the forward strand.
CAATTGAGTTTTGTGAAGAATAGGGGCGGGGTGTGTTGCTTTCCTAGAATATAACTTGGAAAATACAGGCAACTGGAGAGGGTTACAGATTACAGGCAAAGTGACAGCTTAAGTGAAAATGGTGTTGCTCTATGCTGGTGGTTCATGTCGCATGTATAATGGAGAATGAAGCTTAGCTTACTGCTACCCTTCTTTGTTTCCTATTCTAAATACTCTCTATCTTCAGGGTAAGATGGTTGAATTTGCAAAACATATAGCTGAGTTTGCTGCTAAGAGTGGAAAGAAGCATGTTGTTGTACTTTCCAGCTTGGATTTTGGGCGTTGGCGAAATATTGATTTATCAAGGTATGGGGTACCTTTTTTCTTTTTCCTGCTGTTATGTTTTAGGCTTTACTAATTATCCAGAACAGTTCACTTCCTGAATTAGGGAGGATTGCTTTGTTATGTAAAGGTCTTAATTACATAACAATTAATGATGATGGCTTGACCTGATGTTGAGTACTAGGCTCTGCTAATTGCATATAACTACTGATTAATTTTTCTATTATTTCACCAGCGGTTTGCAGGTTTTTTACTTATCTAGTTCAAATGACGATGGCTCCAATTCTGAGTGTGAGACCCTTGGTTGGAAAAGACTTCAAGACTATGAACCTAACCAGAGAGGTTGGGAATATCTTCGCGCATTAGCTGAAGCAAGTGGCGAACAATACATCAGCTCACCTTTCGAGGATGACGAAGAAGAAGACGTAGATTACTACCCAAGTTTGCCATTCGCAGCTCTCTACTCATGCCTCAAGGTAGATATTAGTATTAATATGTGCCCTCCGGTGCAAACCATAAACTTTCGTACAGAACTGACTCCTTGATATCATAGGCCAAGGGTTTGAAGGTTACGTGCTTGTTGTGCTACTGCTCAGAAGGGGATAATATTCCTGAAGCTTTACACTTGGCTGAAGCAGCACGTAAATATGTGTCACTCCACTCAAAAAAAGGTAAATACATAACATCCAACTCGAGGTTTATTATCCTTGGTAGACATATACAGTCTTCATTTATGTGCCAAATACTGCTTCCGTAACAATTTTATGGCTGCTGTTCAGGTATTGATGTAGCCAACTGGGTCATTCCATGCTCATGGAATACCTTCTACGGACCTCCTTCTGATATGTCCCTCTTTTGAACGGATGCAATGAACTCACCACAGTATTTACTGCCATTACATCACAATCATCATCTTCACAAAATGCAGCTCCCCTGCAAATGCCCGGCCCCCCGCCCTCAGAGATTCACTCCAAAATAAAATCTTCAACTCATCAAAGAGGAAGATGGACTTATGATCATGTTATGCTGACACTGAAATCTTTTCGACGTGTGCGTTGGATTTTGCCCATTTAAAAACAGCCGAGATATCCTTTTCAATACAGTCATTTCTAGATTGCAACTTTCAGTGTATTATTTTAAGATGCAGAGTTTTGTATCCTTAAAAAATCATTGTTGCTGGATAACTTCAACACAAAATATTGTTGAAAGACTGGCAGCTGTTCGCCAATTAAAGCCTGGCAAAACATACGTGTCCACATGACCACTCCAAGTTAAACTACACTATGTTGACTTGGATCAGGTTATATAAGCTTTCATCATCTTCATCAACTTGCACACCTACCCAAACCTCCCGTTCGTCTTCCTATCCGAAGCATCGCTCCCTACAAGAAAAGTTCAACATGGGTAAAAAGTCGAGCTACTTAGCCATGAGAACTGACACCTTTGCCAGTGATCAAATCAGTTCCGACTTCAGTGACCTGACCAACGCAGCCAAGAATCTTGCAGTCCATGCTGCCCAGCTCGCCAGCCTTGGATTTGGAACCACGTTCCTCGAATGGGTGGCCTCCTTTGCTGCCATGTAAGTAAATATATCAACCGAAGCTTCATACTCTTGTAAGATCTGACTCTGGAGTTTTGTGTTTCGATAAACTGACTGCAGATATTTGCTGATATTGGATCGGACTAACTGGAAGACCAACATCTTGACTGGCCTGTTGATCCCTTATATCTTCTTCAGCCTTCCTTCAGCGATCTTCCACATCTTCAGGTCCATCAGAATTCACAACTGAGTCCGTTTTGAAATCTCCATCACCCTTTTCATTTCTCAACCAAGAAGTTTGCCTTGATACGCAGGGGAGATTTTGGGAGATGGGTCGCTTTTGCTGCAGTTGTTCTACGCCTATTCTTTCCCAAGCGATTCCCAGGTACCCTACGTAAAACAGTGCTTAGTTTACATCATGTAATTTACTATTATATGATTTTTGTTCAAGGATGGTTATGGGTTGATATACAGAATGGCTGGAGCTCCCCGCAGCTCTGATCCTGCTTATAGTTGTTTCCCCAAGCTTATTTGCTAGCACAATCCGAGGCGACTGGCTCGGGGCGGCGATATGTTTGGCCATTGGCTGTTACTTGCTGCAAGAACACATCAGAGCCTCTGGTGGGTTCAGAAACTCATTTACTCAGAAACACGGCGTGTCAAACTCAGTCGGTATTATTTTGTTGCTTGTGTATCCAGCTTGGGCACTCATTAAACACTTTCTGTAATCTTCTAGTTTATGGGTCCCTGGTGTTTTTAACTGTTGTCTTTGTATCTATCTGTCATTGGACAACCTCAGCTGATTCTTCTTTGTCAATAATGATCTGTTGTGTCTCAATAAATGTGTGCTCAACTTAACCACCTTTGTCGCTCTCAACCAATTGTTTAAAAATTGAAAAGATTATTAGTAGTAATGCGAAGGTCACAGGTTTGATGGATTTTGATCAGGCGCATTCATATTACTAGGTGCATCGATTTTTTTTTTCTTTTCTGATTTCGAATATCTTGACTCAAAATTTGAATTTGACATAAATTAGAGAATTGTATCTCTTTGAATTTTTTCAACGGACAAGTTATGTATTCCCAACAAGCCCACTAAGCAAACTATCTGTTTGCTGCACCGGAATTTCTTGTCTTTTTTCGGATGTCTTCGGCTCAGAATCTGAATTTGACGTAAATTAGAGAATTGTAGCTGACTAACATACGTCGAATTCAGATTTTGAGCCGAAGACATCCGAAAACAGGAGAGAAGTTTCGGTGCCCTTATTGGTGTGAGTGCATCGTATCCGATTCCAAGTTGGAGACCTTCTAAATATTGGGCTGGGCCTCCTGTTAATACTATAGTGGACCTGGGCTAAAAATAATTAACGGTCTCCATTTATCATTCATGAACACCAGCCGTTCGTCGAGCCATCTTTACATTTAGCATTCAATTTTACGCTCTCTCAGCTGCTTTGGCAATTACGTACGGTTTTTGACATTTACAATTCATGGTTCTAACCTCTACCATTAACCATACGAGTCCAGTTTATCATCTAACCCACATCTGCTTTTGTCCAGCAACTAATTTCCATCAGGTATTTGGCTTCTTCAGTTGTAGTTCTAATCCCGGGCCAGGATGCCAACCAATTAACTATTGCCGACAATTTGTTAAAATGTGGACCACCACTGCTCTTAATCCATTTTTCGTAATTTTGTCGATGCTACATGCATCTTGAGTAGTAGCACTCCATGGTCACAGCCAAGAACGTAATCCTGGTCAGTTAAAGGCAACTGGTTTCCAGTCCTCTCATTCTTCACCACTAGTTAAAAAGCTTTGGATTCTCTTGCACTGTGCATCTTTACAACTTCTTGTGTGTATTAACGAAATTCAAATACTTTAAGCGTTTCAATGTTTCAGTTCTGCTAAACGTGGCAGGGGTATTATAAATTCATAATTCCATTCCAACGTTTCTTGTTCAACCATTAACTGTTAACCATACTGTAATCAAATTAGTGGATTTTTGATGTTTGTCGGTAAGAACAATAACACAGCCAACTTCGTATCATATTTGCCTACCACAAATTATTTATTAGTCAAGTAAAGTGGTTTAACAGCACTTGTAACTTGTGATCACATGTTTAGAAATTGAACAAGGGGACAGAGGTGTGTAGGGTTGGCAAAACTCCAAACTACATAGCATTTCACATTTTAAGGTTGAAAATTGGCAGCAAACTCACAGTTATCATTTGGCTGCAATTCCTAGGAGGAAAAGAAGAGCAAAGGAAATAGAAGTTGCCGCCAGTTTACAACCTCAGTGAGTTGTGTCCAGTTGTATCATCATTGAGATACTATGATCCTGAATGACAGGAAAACATAAAGTTTAATTTCTTCAATCAGTTAGCAACTGAAAGAAAACTGCATGGGATTGCAAGACAAAGCTTCCCCAGTTGGAAGGTTGAGCTGATGATTATAGCTAGTGATACATGGATGACGTACCTGGTTCAGTAGGGACCAGTGCTGGGTTTTCGTTGAGGTTAGGACAGACTGGCTTCTCAATCGCTTCACTTCTTTTAATGTCCTTGGGTGTTCAATTCTACAGCTACACTGCCTTCTGGTAAGCTTCCTCTCTTCTTAATCTTTCCTTGGTTAAGGCAGTGAAAAGGCTGATAAGCTTCATATGCAGAGTTTCAAATTTTGTATGCGTACAGTTACTTGGTGACGATAATGAGTCTGGTGATACCCTGGAGTTTCACTTTGGCTCTAGTTGATGGATATTCAGTATTCCTCAGATGCCCTCCGCGGCAGCCAGGAGTTCTTCTCATCATTGCCATAGGAGACTGGGTAAGTTCGATTACGTTGAGCTACCAAATTCAATATCGTATCTACTCTTGCCAGAATGATGAACGTACTGAGGCACTGTGCTCTCTCAGGTGTTATCCCTGCTCACACTGGCTGCTGCCTGCTCAACAGCTAGTGTTTCTGATCTTTTGGTGCACTCAGATACTTCGTATTGCCCTCCAAAGTTCTGCAGTAGATATCAAGTATCAGCGGCAATGGCATTCATGTCCTGGTTTCTGTCTTTCGCCTCCTCACTTTTCAACCTCTGGTTACTCACTTCCTTACGATAGCCCAATTATTTGGTTTACTACTGCACATCCAATAGCTACTTTAATTTTTTGTGGGTAGCAGCTTAAGGTTTTTCTTACATCAGCGTTCATAATTCCAAGGTCGATGAAATAGGTGTGTCTTGGTAAGTAAAAAGAATTTCTTCTTGGGTAAAAGTAGAACACAAAGCTACTGACTTCCACCAATTATCAGACATTAACGTGCAACTCTAGCATTTCTTTCCTTAAACACTCAACTTTTCCTTTATTCCCTAGCTCCGCATATCCATCCATGAAAGCGCCGTAAACCTCAGCATCAGGTTCAAACCCTTTGCTCGCCATCGCTGTTTGAAGTTTTTCAGTGCTTCAACCATCATCCCTTTCGCGCACAAACCTTTACTAGAACACTAAAAATTCTTCCATTCGGTACAAACTCATTACTCTCCATCGCAGTCTTAAACACCTCCAACCCATACACAACTCTCCTACCAATCCATTAATAGTAGAATCCTGCGCAACAAATCCTCCCTCAAACATAACCTTACACGCCACTAACGCAGCATCAACATCACCAACTCTACAATACCTATTCACGAAACGCTCAGGCGTAACAGAACTACCTTCCACCCCACTCAACACCATTTTCCCTTCGATTCATACAAAACCCTCCAATAATTGTATTAAACATCACCCTTCATTCCCTTAACCACCATTTCCCCCATATGTCGTCCGTTTCTTCCATCTTCCCCCCATCACAACACACCGCTAACAAAACACCACAACTATTCTCATTCGGCTTCACACCATCCACCTCCGCCATCTCATCCCATATCACCCTCACCTTCCCAAACTCACCTTCTCCGTAATAACAATTCATCAATGAGTTAAAAATCTCCACACACACATCCAAATTCATCAACCAAAAAACTTGCTGGTAACTAGCATCAGCTTCATTCTGTCTAGCAACAGTCAAAATCAGCAAATTCAAAACCCTAGAATTTACACTAATCCTTTTGGACTGCAACAAACTCACAATCTGAACTGCAGAATCAATCTTCTTACAATCTAAACAAGCCGTAATCAACAAATCAAAAACAAAAGGCGCGGAATCGCATTTTCGATAACTTTGTACCAGCGATTTAAACAAGTCAACGCCGGAGTCATCCGAAACGCGCTGCGAATCAGAGCTTCAGCGAGACGTTTCTGGCGCGATCAGGCTAGGATGTGGATGTTGGTAGAGTAAGAGACAACTTCGTGGTTACAGATGGACTTGTCGCGAGCCCAATCGAAGAAGCGGAAGGCGAGATGAGCGTCGTTTTTTATGGTGATGAGGATTTGAGAGGCTTCGGGGGATGTGAAGCCGTTTGGTAGGAGTGATTGGAGTTCTGACCATCGTGATTTGGAGCGGTGGTGCTTCAGGATTGATACGACGGTGGAGACTACCGGTGAGGTGATAAGCGTGGTGGACAAATGCTTTGCGGTTGCCGCCGGTGAAAAGATTCCTGCTGTTGCTGATTCAAATTATCCCTATTGAAATCTTTCATTCAAAACGGCGTAATTTTGACGTTAAACCATCGAAATTTGGATATGGGGAGATTTATATTGCTATTTTGACGAAGAAAGAATCGTCCTGAATTTGATTCCATAAAAAACAAAGCATACCTTATTACACTACTGGCTCAGACGTGATGTAATGAATAAAACCAGAGAACCACTAGATAGGAGAAAATGGATTCAGTAGCCACAGAATGAGATCTCTAATAATATTAGCAAACCTTATGCGAGCGAAGACCGAAGAAACACACTACAGTTTAGGAATAGGAAGGAAGACGAGGGGGACTGAGGATTGTTTGCTAACCGCATCCGTAGGTGACATCAGGTGTGACGGACACAGACTCGAATGGGATCTCGATTCGTTCTTTGACAATGCAATGGGCTTCTCCATTTACCATGACTAGAACTTTTCCAGGAGGACATTGAGTGATAGCTCTGCATTCTGGACTTTCAGGTGCAGGGGGTGCGAAGAAAGTAAGGAATTTGCATTGCGGACCCTTTTTAGTAAGCTTGGGTTCAAATCCAGTCATGGTTAAGATGAACACAACGCCAAAAACTGTAATCGCCATTTTTGCAGCAGACGTGACGAGAAACCTTAGACCGCTGAATGTGTTTCGGGACCCTGGATTTGATTTGTCGTTGTGCTTGTTTGCTTTATCTGTAAGGCCATTAGAGAGAATACCGTTTCTAGCGGTAGACTTGTCTGGAGTGAAGTGTGAAGCATAGCCGTTTTCTAACACCAGAGGTCGGGGAGGGCGGGTGGGATATGGAGGAAGAAGTAGATAGTTGCTGTGTTCAACTGATTCACTAGCGAAAGCGGAAGCTTCGTGTATAATTTCCAAGTCTTTTCCTTTGTACTCCTTGAGTTTATTAAGCAACATCTTGCGGCAGTAATCAATATTCGATAGAACAGCTTCTCTCTCGAACCGCAACTCCTGCACATCATGAAGTAGCTAATAAATCGACACATCTCAAAGTTCATAAAACCAATAGAAACTCCCCTTCCCCACCAATCTTTCATAAAACATCGAACAACTCCATCAGTAACACCTATTTTTTTCAACAAGTAACAAACACTCTGAAAAAGCAGGCTAATATCACCTACGAGGGCTCTTTTCCCTTAAAGCCTCCGTAATCTTCAGTTATCAACACTAGGAAGAACAGATTATGAATGCAATAAACAGTGTCCGTACTGAAATCAGCAGCACAGTGGCACCCAAAGCTCGGGTTGCAATTAGAACAACATCATGCCAAAACTACTAATCAAAATAATTAATATAATATTATGACATCCGACTTGAATAATCTACGCTTTAAAAAACATCAAACGCAATCAGTTACATATTAAATTTGCTCTCAGAGGCATAACATCAAATACATTACCTGCAACTTTACACAAAACTCACTTCAATCAAAATCCTCATTCAACACCAAAAACTTCAATAGTTTAACACAAAACCCTCAAATCCAACAAAAACCCTTGATTCCAAACACACACAAACCTGCAAAGTGGCAAGCTGAGTCTCAAGAGATTCAAGCGCATCACAAATGTTCAACAAGCTCTCAGCTTCATGAACCTCCTGCTCATCATCCGGGTCAGGCTCGTTCTTTGCGCCGTTGATCTGAGGAGTGGAGGAGGAAGGAGGGTTATTTTTGATGCAATTGTTGATTTTGGAGCGAAGCTCGGTGGCTTTTGCTAGGACGATTCCGATCCCTTCGTCGTCCATTTTGGGGGATTGAGTAGAGGAGGAATTGGCGATAATGGAGGAAGTGGAGTAGTGATTCTGGTGAGCTCTTAGCAGATAGCTGCTGACCTAATGGCCGACCCAAACTGCATATAGCAAAATTTGTCTTTATGTTTTTAATTAGGGTTTATCGCGAAAAAAATTATAATAGGATAAAAAGTTTTATAATTAAAAATTTCGTTAACGATAAATAGGTAATCGTTTTTAATTAAATTTAAAATTTTAAAAAACTTTAAAAAATTTAAAATTTCATTAAAAATAAGTAAAATTCTCTCATATAGTATCACTTTTGATAAACAAAAATATAACACAAACTTTTTAATTAGATATTTTAAAATTTACAAAAATATAACACAAACTTTTATAAAAAAATACAATAAAATTGTTGAATAGTTTACCATTATATTTTTGTATATCTCTAAATTTTAAGGAAAACTTTTTTGTTTGTCATTTTTAAATATAAATATTTCAAAAAAAACTTGAATTTCTCATAATATTTCATATAAGAATTTAATAAACCTAGCAAAAAATATTACAAAAATTTGTTAAAATCCAGAGACATTCAAAACAATAATTTAAATTATTCAACATTTTTTTATATTTTGATAAAATTATATGTTACATTTTGTTAAATATTTGAAATACTAAATTAATTTTATAAAAACTATTCTTGAGGTATAATTTTATTTATCAAAAGTGATACTAAACGAGTGGTTTTACTTATTTGTTTAATGAAGTTTTGAAATTTTTTGAAATTTTTTAAAGATTTGTTAAAGTTAATTAAAGGCGATTACCTTTTTTGTTAACATAATGCTTTAGTACTCTTTTTCTGCGATTTTTAGTTATAATATCATTTATATGCAAAACGACTTATTATAATATATTTTTTCTGTGATAAACCCTTTTAATTATTTTCTATGTATTTGTTTGTCAGTATTTTAATAAATATACAATTTATTTTACGGTTTTGTTCTTTACATTTTTGAGTTTATAAGTCAATCCAAAGGAGCGGTGTCCACTCGAATTGAATTAAATCGAATCGAATTTATCCAAATTAAATTGAGTTTAGTCAAATTGAATTATTATTTTGCAATATATTGACCGATTTAACTAAAAAATTAATGTATTTATCAACATGAAAATATTTTATTACATTCTTCAAATTTTATTTCGCAAGTGGTTTATGAGCATCAATCTTTCTGTTACATTTTTGCTAGAAATGAAACTCTGACCAACTGATTCATATATGAGTTAGAAAATGATGTTTTATATACAAATAAAGGTGTTTTCTTGGTTTTTTTTTAAATAAAATGTTGTCTAGTTTGAGAAATATTTGGTTTAAATTCTATTTTATTACACGTTTTAATTAAAAAAGTATTATTTTTTTAATTATTGGATTAAAGTTCGAGTTCGATATTCATGAAGCTCAGATGAGTAAAGCTCAAACAAAATTTTCAAACATGCAAATACTCAGTTCGAGCACGAACTCGTAAAAAATAAAATAAATCAAATTCGAACAACTTACTACCGGATCAGCTCCACTTGTTTGGGGGCCATGAATTTACTAATATCTTATTAAGAACATTAAACTTACGTCCTATACTCCTATATATGATTTTGATTGATGATGAGTTTCACGACAACCTCATTCATACGAATGGACTATGTTGAACCGAATGTAATGAGTTATTGATTGTTTGATTTGTTCTCGCGAAATGTCAGCAAATGATCCACGTTTCAAAGCATGTTAAACGCTAAACTCTCCTAAATCACATATCCAAAATTTGATTCAATGCTTAGAATTTATTTGAAATTCTGTATATCGAGCACCATCAAGATTTATACTATCATTTCTTTAGGCTCCGTTTGGTTGCGGAAAAAAAAAGAGGAAAAATTAAAGAAAAATTTTGAGTGAAAATTAAATTTGTGTTTGGTTGTAAGGAAGAATATGAAAAAATAGACAAAATGAGATCAAATTTTTCTTATAACTTTCTCACGAGAAAATTATTTTTCTTTAAATTTTCTTTTTCTCACTTTTTTCCGCAACCAAACGGAGCCTTAGTAAATTTCTTACTTTTGATAATCCCTGAGCCACAAAATAAGTACCCATTAAACAAGATTAAGAGATTAATAAATTATTTAAAGGAAGCAAAACGATTATTTATTAGTAGTACTCCGTAGTTGAAACAAATTATTTTGGACATATTATGGGAATGTATATCTCACCTTTTTTTTATTACAATTTCCCAAATCGGAAATCAATGTATACAACCTGGTATACAGCACGGGAACTGAGTCCGGAATAATGATCAATGCATGTTAATAACAGAATAAAAAACGATCATCGATCAAAATCCCTTTCATATGAAAATAAACAGATAAACAATAATAAATGATAATAATAATAAATACAAGCAATCTACCGACAAAACGATAAATGCTCAAAAGCCTCTCACCTGAATCCTTTTCTTTTATGTAAAACTAGCTTACCGCCCGTCGTCCCGACGGGGATGCGTCATCCCGAATGTGCAATCGAACAGGTCAAATACGGGCGGGATTCGATTGATCAATTTTGGACCCGTGTGGTCAATGTAATTTAAATTTTAAAATTTTAATTTTTAATGGATCGGGTTGGACCCTTGTATTATGTGGAAATTTAAACGGACCCTGTGGTCTGTGTAAATTTAAATTTTTAATGGGCCGGGCTGCGCCCGTGTATTTCTCTAAAAATTTAAACGGGTCATGTGTTCTGTTTAAATATAAAATTTTAATTTTTAATGAACCGGGGTGGGCTCGTGTGGTTAAAACCCTATCAAATGGAATTTTTAATATTTAATTTTTAATAGGTCGGGCTGGATCCGTGTGGTCTGTGTAATTATAAACATTTAATTTTTAACTTTTAATTTTTAATGGACCGGGCTGGATCCGTGTGATTTGTGTATGAATAAATTAAAAAATTCAAAGGTATGGGCAAAATGGATAGTTCATATTTTGAAAGTTCGTTCACCCTATTCTATTATATATTAATACATTAATTAGCACGCAATACTTTACACAACACTACTGTTCATTCAACGACACGGCGACACCGTTTCAAGATCCTCAACGCCGTAACTGACAGATCCGACATATAGCCAAATTCAATACAACAAGTGAACAAACAACCATAAATCAACCCGGAATTCAATCAAATCACGACCCGATGAGATCGAACCATATTTAACCAAACCCGCATTTTCAACAAACTCCCCATTCAGACTGCGCGACACTCATCCTTCTACCTAAGCTGCGCACAGTGTGCATTTTAGCAATGGTAACATCCCTTCAGTTCTGCCGACTTTCCACCGCCTCGCGGCCGGAGATTCTCGCCGGAAACCGACCGAACATGCTTCGGAAAGCGACCGGAGTACGATGCAGCGGCGATTCGCCACCGCAGGGAACAGGATCGGTTGCTGTGAAATCGGATTTCGACGCGAAGGTTTCCAGGAAGAATTTGACTAGGAGTAAGAATTATAATCGGCGAGGGTTTGGGCATAAGGAGTAGACTGTTGAGCTCATGAACCAGGAGTTCACCAGTTCGTTCAATTTTATTTGTTTGTGGTGAATTTTTTTTGTTTATTCAGTTGAGGATTTTGTGATGTTGAGTTTGGAATTTGATGGATTTGGTGTTGGATTCGCAGGTGATGTAATTAAGACGTTGAAGGAGAATGGATTTGAGTATACGTGGGGAAATGTGACGGTGATGTTAGCGGAGGCTTATGGATTCTGTTGGGGAGTGGAGAGAGCAGTGCAGATTGCATATGAAGCGAGGAAGCAGTTTCCTGATGAGAAGATTTGGATTACTAATGAGATCATTCATAATCCTACTGTCAATAAGGTAGTTTAAATGTTGTGGCACGGCGAGATGTAGTGTAGTTTGTTGCGTTTGTTGAAGATTTTCGTTTTAAAAATTTGTGTGACGGCGCTTGGAGGAGATGGAAGTGGAAAATATTCCGATTGAGGATGGGAAGAAAAAGTTTGAGGTTATTGATAAAGGTGATGTGGTGATTTTGCCGGCTTTTGGAGCTGCGGTGGATGAGATGTTGACGTTGAGCGAGAAGAATGTGCAGATAGTTGATACAACATGTCCCGTGGGTGTCGAAGTTATCCTTTTGTGTTTGATTTCGTGAGATACTTTCTTTTGTCTTAATACTAAGATGGTTGGTGTTTTGGTTACGGATATTGGTTGTTGTATATACCTGAAGGTTTGGAATACTGTGGAAAAGCATAAAAAGGGAAAATATACTTCGATTATACATGGAAAGTATTCTCACGAGGAAACTGTAGCAACTGATTCGTTTGCCGGGAAATATATTATTGTTAAGAATATGAAGGAGGTAGCATATTAAGCCTATCATTTTCTGACTACAATTTAATTGATCAAATCAGGCTGCGTTTGTAAAAAAACGGAACAAGAAAATATCTTGATCAGTGTTTTAACGCATGCGGCATATGTATGTGATTACATTCTTGGTGGGGAGTTCGATGGATCGAGCACAAGTAAAGAGGAGTTTATGGAGGTATTAATTATTACTAGTTTACTGCTTCCTAGCCCTTTTTTTTCCCTCTCGAGCTAACCAGGCTTTGAAGTCTTTCTGATATGGTTGTTGCCTGTATTGAAGAAATTCAAGTATGCTGTTTCAGATGGGTTTGATCCAGATGTTGACCTTGTGAAAGTTGGTATCGCGAATCAGAAAACAATGCTCAAGGGAGAAACCGAAGAGATAGGTTAGTTGCTTCTCTTGTATTGTTACTAGTTTAAACTTACTACTGCAATTCATTTTTCTGCTTTTTAACACCAAAGCTTGATCCTCCAGGCAAATTGGTTGAGAGAACAATGATGCGCAAATTTGGTGTTGAAAATGTTAATAGCCATTTCATAAGCTTCAACACAATTTGCTATGCCATGCAAGTATGTTTTTTCTTAATAGTCTACTGCACCAGTTCCATTATAAAACATGTTCAAGCAGTTGTGGTAAATGGCCATCCCATTTGATGCTGTTGTAAGTATGTAACTAGCAACCATCTGTTTTCAGGAGCAGCAAGATGCCATGTATAAAAACTAGTGGAGGAGAAGCTTGATCTCATTTTGGTTGTTGGCCAGTGGAACTCAAATAATACATCTCACTTACAAGAGATTGCCGAAGAGCGTGGAATTCCATCATATTGGATTGACTCTGAAAACAGAATAGGTCCGGGGAACAAAATCAGCCACAAGCTGATGGTAGGTCTAGTCTTAACTTCCCTACTTGTGCTAAATCTATCCTAATAATTAGTTTATGTCCTCAACACACAATTAGCTACGAAATTTTTTTCATCGCTAAATCATACACAATTAGCTACAAATTCGATTGCATAATTGCCGGAGTATTACTATTAGTACATATATATGATATACTTCCGACGGAAATTTTTCTCGTGTCTTCATTTGATTTATCTAAAAATACTAAATGTTTTCCGCTTGATTTTTTATTTTTAATGTTAATTTTTAAA
>JAWWMW010000791.1:155508-166694 GCA_035048345.1 Echeveria elegans
CATTTAAAATTTAAAATTTAAAATTTTTAAAATAGAAAATAAACATTTAAAAATTTTACAGAAATATTTAATATTTTAAATTTTTTAATAGAAATATATGAATTGTTGCGCACTTTATTTTTTAATGTATGTCTATTACCGACGCACAATAACACTACCAACAATATTTGTTGTCATCGTATCCCTTCGGAACGACGGATTTGACACTTGTGTTAAATACTTTCGGATAAGGAGAGATTGATGCATGGTTGTAAGTTCAAATATGAATTATCCGTTTTATCCATCTCTTTTTATTTAATTTATAAGTCATGTCAAATATGCTGTAAAACATGCTTAAACTTAAAATGTTCTTTATCTCACATCGCTTTCACTACTTCACGAACTTGAAAAATTTACTGTATACGTATAAACATTGTCTAGTGTCTACAGATCCAAGTGCCTCACACAGCCTTACAATGTTTGCATAGTAAACTATTCTTTCACCTTTTACTGAAGAATAACGTGCAAATGTTGCTTAAAGAGTCATACGTGATACACAATTTTTTTGATTCAAACCCAAAGTTTTGTCATATCTTTTAAGTTTTTAAGTTAAATTTATACATACCACACGAACCGGCCCATTAAAAATTAAAATTTTAAAATTTAAAAGTGGATCGGGAAACGTTTGCAAGTTTGAAGGGAAGACACGGGAAAAAAGTGGATTTCTAAGTGATTTTGAAAGCAATGCGAGAATGACATTTTCAAAAAAATCTTTATTTCAATGTATTTTTGTCGGGACGACGGCTGGACCGCTAGTTAGTAATGTTTAGTATTATGTTATGGATGAGAAGTCTTGTTACTTGTAAAATTACAATATTTTATGACCATATTAAAAAAAGTTATATATTCATTTGTCATGTTAATATTATGAGTATAATTTGCATCAAAAACATTTATTTTATGAAGTTTACTTACACGTTCATGCATGGTTTCTAAAGTGTCTTCATTTCGCAACAAAGTATATCTAAAAGTAGTGCATGCATACTTTTTATAAATCTTATTTTCTATTTCAAAATTTAACTGAGATAAATCAGAAAAAAAGTAGAATGAGATTGGAAGCGCCGTCAATTGCAGCCAATTTTAATAGATTAAATTCGTCGTTTTATTCGATACGTTTTGACACTTTGCATGTTGAAATCTTAATCCAAACAAGTAAAGCAAAAAAATAAATAATTCGAACGAAATGATTATTCATTATAGTAAAATATTAAGTACATAAATTTTACATTATGTAACAAATACAGTAACTAATGCTATACGCAACATTCTATGCAACGACGCCGTTTAGAGATCCTCAACGCCGTAATTGCCTGATCCCTTTCTAAAAAATGACAAATAGCCACCGAACTGAATACAACAACCATCAAACCCGACCCGGATAAAATCACGACCCAATCAGATCGAACCATTTTTTTATTTTTTATTTTAAATCGAAAAAATCCACACCACATTTCGCACAACGACACACTCCTTCCTTCTAGCTTCGACATAAACCTACTCAAAGTGCGCATTTTAGCAATGGCGACATCGCTTCAATTCTGCCGAATTTCAACCGCTTCTCGGCCGAACAATCTCGCCGGAAACCGACCGATCAAGCTTCGGAAATCAATCGAAATCCGATGCAGCGGCGAAACGCCACCGTCTGGAACAGGATCGGTGGCTGTGGAATCGGATTTCGACGCGAAGGTTTTCAGGAAGAATTTGACTAGGAGTAAGAATTATAATCGGCGAGGGTTTGGGCATAAGGAGGAGACTCTTGAGCTTATGAACCAGGAGTACACCAGTAAGTTCGATTTTTTATTTTCGATTTTTTGTGATTGATTTGCTGATGATTTTTGTGATGTTGAATTTGTAGGTGATGTGATTAAGACGTTGAAGGAGAACGGATTTGAGTACACGTGGGGAAATGTAACGGTGAAGTTGGCGGAGTCGTATGGATTCTGTTGGGGAGTGGAGAGAGCGGTGCAGATTGCGTATGAGGCGAGGAAACAGTTTCCTGAGGAGAGGATCTGGATTACTAATGAGATCATTCATAATCCTACTGTCAATAAGGTATTTTAATGATTGCTGTGTCATAATCCTAGCGGAGTTTGTTGCATTGTTTGATATGTTTTTTTTTTGTTATTTGTGTTGTTTGGCAGCGCTTGGAGGAGATGGAGGTGGCAAATGTTCCGATTGAGGATGGGAAGAAAACGTTTGAGGTTATTGATAAAGGGGATGTGGTGATTCTGCCTGCATTTGGAGCTGCGGTGGATGAGATGTTGACTTTGAGCGAGAAGAATGTGCAGATAGTTGATACGACATGTCCGTGGGTGTCGAAGGTATCTTTTTGTATGCGATTCCGTGAGATACTTTCCTGTCTTATATAGATGGTTGGTAATTTGGTTATAGATATTGGTTGTTGTGTGTGCCTGAAGGTTTGGAATACTGTGGAAAAGCATAAAAAAGGAGAATATACTTCGATTATACATGGAAAGTATTCTCACGAGGAGACTGTAGCAACTGCTTCATTTGCCGGGAAATATATTATTGTTAAGAATATGAAGGAGGTATCATGTTATGCCATTCATTTTCTGACTACTCTTCTTTGTTGAACAAATCAAGATGCTTTAGTGAAAATCGGAAAAAGAATATATCTTAATCAGTATTTTAACGCAGGCCGCATATGTATGTGATTACATTCTTGGTGGAGAATTTGATGGATCGAGCTCCACTAAAGATGAATTTATGGAGGTATAAGTAGTACTAGGTTTTTGCTTTCTAGCTTTTTAACGAGCCATTCACGCTTTGGCGCTCTTTCTAAAATGACGGTTGATTGTCTTGCAGAAATTCAAGTATGCTGTTTCAGTTGGGTTTGATCCAGATGTTGACCTTGTAAAAGTTGGTATCGCTAATCAGACAACAATGCTCAAGGGAGAAACAGAAGAGATTGGTTAGTTGCTTCTCATGTATTGTTACTAGGTTATAATACTTCCTACTGGAATTCATTTTTGAGCTATTTGACACCAAAGCATGATCTTCCAGGCAAATTGGTTGAGAGGACAATGATGCGCAAATATGGCGTTGAAAACGTTAATAGTCATTTCATAAGCTTCAACACTATTTGTGATGCCACCCAAGTATGTTTCTATCGTATTAAACTGAAAAACTTGTTTAATATCTTATCATCAATTGTACTTTCATGCGCCATTTGATGCTGCTCTAGGCATGTAATTACTAACCATATGTTTTAAGGAACGACAAGATGCCATGTATAAACTAGTGGATGACAAGCTTGATCTGATTTTGGTTGTTGGCGGGTGGAACTCTAGTAACACATCTCACTTACAAGAGATTGCTGAAGAGCGTGGAATTCCCTCATATTGGATCGATGCTGAGAACAGAATAGGCCCTGGAAACAAAATTAGCCACAAGCTGATGGTATGCCTTAGATGACTGAACTACCCTACCTGTGTAGAGTAAATAATACCAGCACTGAAAATTTATTTCCGTAAAAGTCTAAACTTTTTCTCCTAACTTTTATTCGCTCCCTCTGTTAAACAATAGCATGGAGAGCTGGCGGAGAAGCAAAATTGGCTACCACAAGGTCCCATTACAGTCGGAATAACATCAGGCGCTTCCACCCCTGATAAGGTACTCTATATAAACTCCATAAGAACAGTTACCAATCCTTTTCAAACAACAGGGTAGCGATATAGTCATTCCTCATTTTCCACACTCTTTCAATATAATAACATAGCTCAAATAGTAACTTCTTCAAACCACATTTTCCCCATGTGAAACTGTCCTACCATGTTTTATTCTAGGTTGTCGAGGAGGTTTTGAACAAGGTATTCGACATCAAGCGTGAAGAGCTTCTCCAATTAGCGTAAACGCGGCCCATAATGTGCCATTGGTGGTCCTAAATTATGACTACCGAAGGACATTGATCATCATTTGTAATTGTATCTTTATCATAAACTCATATTCAAAGTCTGGTGGTTGTCGTGTATCAGTTCATACACAAAAATATATTTAATATAATCTGCGAACATCACGCATGTAATCTATCTAACTAAACTTTTTGAAAAATTAAACACTTATTTCTCCTAATCATATCTAATCTCAACTTATTTAATCAACACACAGCCAATGAGGACTTGCCACCTCACCGCCAACAACAACAAACTATTCGCTTTACACTTTACATTCAGCAGACGCAGATTCCTATGACTACTAAGTAACTACTTCTGAACCCCTATAAAACAAGGGCAGCAGTCAGACTTGCAAAAAAAATTGAAATCACTAAAAAAAATGTCTGCGCAGTGTACAAAATAAAAAATTTATTATTTAGTAGATAATTTTTTACGAGGACTTACTCACACTTTCATTTTTTTTTGGACTCGTACGTCTAAGCAACACTGCTACATCCTCTATGTATACTAGTACACATATTCAATTACTGATTAAAATTAATTTGATATAAAATTAGTACTATTAATGACTCTTGAATTTTCTAACTAAAATACCTTCATCTTCATCTCTCCGTGCTTATCTAGAGAACTCATAATTTTGAACTAGCCCAGTCATAAATAATTCAATAAAAGAACCATATATGACCCTCACGTGCCGGTCAAAACTGATTGTCGGTTGATAAACATAACCGGCTAGCCTACTTTCATGCCTGTGAATCATACTTTACAGTTCCGCTTCATCTTCATCACACAAACCTCTCCTCCGCCACTTTCTGCAAAAACAACTCACAAAAACCCTCAGCCGCCGATTCCTATCGATGCTCTCCCTCCTCCTCCTCAGCCGCACTTCCTTCATTATAATCACCTCCCAACTCTTCCTACTCTTGTTCCTATCCTTACACTACCATCACTATTTTCACCTTTCCCTTCATACTTCCCCTTACCAACCACAAAAAACGTCTCCTGTCTCCATCGCGCCACTTCAAAATGGCTCCGTGGGTGAGGATGATGAAGGGTGCAAGCTTGGACACGTGTACGTGTACGAGCTGCCTCCTGAATTCAACCATGAGATCGTAAAGAATTGTCGCGAGCTCAATCCATGGAGCTCGCGGTGTGAGATTCTTCAAAATAATGGTTTTGGAAAATCCGCAGCTGACGAGCTGGTCGGGTACATACCTCGAGGAGAAGACATTGACCTCGCCTCCTCGTGGTACTCAACCGACCAGTTCGTCTCGGAGATCATTTTCCACAACAAACTACTCTCCCATAAATGCCGAACATTAGACCCGGATTCTGATACGGCTTTCTACATCCCATTTTATGCCGGACTAGCTGTCGGAAAGTACTTGTGGTCGACGAGATTTACCTCGCAAGACCGCGACAAGGATTGTGAGAGTTTGAGCTTTTGGTTAGGAAACCAATCTTATTGGCAAAAGTCTGATGGTTGGAACCATTTTGTTACCATGGGACGGATCAGTTGGGACTTTAGAAGGTCAAAAGATCACGACTGGGGGTCGAGCTGCATTTACATGCCTTTTATGCGGAATGTGACCAGATTGTTGATTGAGAGAAACCCTTGGGATTATTTTGATATTGGCATACCTTACCCGACCGGATTCCATCCTCGTACAGTTGAGGAATTATCAGCTTGGCAGAGCTTTGTCCGAAATCGGCCAAGGAAGACCTTGTTCACATTTGCTGGAGCTAAGCGGAGAAAGTTCCAAGATGACTTTCGTGGATTACTGCTCAGACAGTGCTTGAATGAGTCCAGTCCCATCTGCCGAGTTGTGGATTGCTCAGGTACACGATGCTCAAATGGTACTTCGGAAGTGATCAAGGCGTTTCTCGACACTAAATTCTGCTTGCAGCCGAGAGGGGATAGTTTCACACGACGGTCAATTTTCGACTGCATGATAGCTGGAGCAATCCCTGTCTTCTTCTGGCACAGGACAGCATATTTACAATACCAATGGTTCCTTCCAGACCAACCCGAAAGTTACTCAGTATTCATAGACCGGCATAGCGTCAAGAACGGAACACTTACAGTAAAATCCGTGCTGGAGAAGTTCAGTAAAACCGAGATAGACAAAATGAGAGACAAGGTCATTGAAACCATCCCCAGACTTGTTTATTCCAAGCCCAATGAGGGGTTAGGAAGCGTGAAAGATGCGTTTGATGTCTCTATTGACGGAGTTCTTGAACGGATTAAGGAGCAGCAACAACCTGGGTACAAATGGAGATGAGTATATACATAAAAGAAATCTCTCATTGTCAGAATCCCAATACCAATACTACCTGTAAGATTTCTTGTAGCTTATTTCTTCTATACATGATTTTTATCTGTTCATTAGCATATTTCTTTTTCACTTTGAGATATGGAACTTCCAGTGTATATGATATGAGTATCAGTATATAGACTTCTCCGGCCATTGTAGTGCCATTAAATCATTTCAAAAAAATTCCACATTTTCCTAGTCAAGCTTCAATGCTTTTTCTTATACATGCTTCTATAGTAGTTTTAGAGTCCAGCAAAGCTTTTTCTAATATTGCAATGATTCGGACCTCGACTGCTGTTTTCCTCATGCCTTCAAAAATCTAAGACTCCGTTTGATTACGGGGGAAAAATGAGGAAAAGAAAATTTAAAGAAAAATGATTTTTCCATGAGAAAGTTGTAAGGAAAATTTGATCATTTTTCTCCTTACAACCAAACACACATTTCATTTTCATTCAATTTTTTTTTAATTTTCCTTTCCTCTCCTTTTTCCCCGCAACCAAACGGACTAAGGGTTTGAAGAAGAAAAAACATCTACTTTCGTAGTTGTAGAATAATACGAACATGTACGGAAAGTGGGAAGCATTCTTGAAGCATAGTAATTAGTAATGGACATCCACAATCATACACTCATTTGAAACGTAATGATAACAACTACCTACTGACTAATACTTGCATACGAGTAATGAAGCAACAAGTCGTCGTAACACATAACTATTAGTCTAAAACCTTAACACAACCAAACGCAGCAAAAGTGTAAAATTCACTATAAAAAACATGTCTTAAAAGTTACGCCATAAGCATGTGCGTCTAATTTCATTACCACAAATATATATTTAACTCAACAAGCTACTTGAAAACTACAAATACAAAGCGAAGAAATACAACCAAGTTGAACACTTTAAATCATTGAAGACCGACGCAGCTGGCCGAGTTCCTAACATCAGGATCAACTTATTAAATCCAGTATCATCAAATATAGCTGAATGATAGCAAAATGTACACTGCAACGTCTTAAACGTGGCAGCTCCGAGATCCTAATTACTAAACAACCACTTGTTTATGCATTTGGCAAGAAAATAAAAAAACTAAACTGGGTCGCAGAAAGCCGCAAATCGTACGAAACTCTGCTCTAAACGACGTCGTTTAATGTACAAATGACGGTACGCCAAACGTGGTTTTCAATTTCAATACGTAAAGCAGATATATGTGAAGATGAGTAAATTACCAGCTAAAGGGACAGCAACGACGTGCATCGCATCTCTCGGCGAAATCCGGCTCCGTTGTCGAATGCGGTCAACGAGCGAGTTTGAAATTTTAGGGATTTTTTATTGGGGAAATTTTAGGGTTTAACAGATGGAGAGAGAGCTCAATTAGAATTGGGGAAAGGAACCATCGACGCGATTGGACCGGCTTCGATTAAACCGGTCTAATTTGGTTTTTTATATTGGACCAAATTGAAACGGATACCAACGGTCTGATAACACCGTTCTGCCACCGCCATCGAGAAGTGACTTGATTTCGTTCGATTGTACGCTGTTTGTAGTCGTAGCTGGCAGCAACTTGAATTCTACTGTAGCTGAAAAGTAACCCTATTTCAAAACCCAATTGCGGATTTTCGATTTTTACATCAATCCATTGTTGTTAAGGAGGTTGGAGCTTGTTTCTGAGGTAAAGTTATCACCTCTAGCATCTACCAATTGATGCGATTTTGCCACTGTTTGGTTTCATTTGGATCGACATTTGAGTGAGAATGTTGTGTAGTTGTTTAATGGTTGTAGATCTAAGAAGATGTTGCTAATCTAACTTATGTTGCGTGTGATTCTTTGTCTAAATTTAGTTGATAAAATGACCTAAAAATCGAATATTTATTGGTTTTTAGGATGTTTCTGCCTTACTCTTTGTAGCGTCTGTACGGGTGCGTTAGAGTGTTGTTTTGGTGTGTTGACTGAGAATGTAACAGGTAGCGTGAGGTGATTTGTGGTGGAAGATAATGGAGGAGCTTGGGAAATCGATCACTGGGCGAAAGTGGAAGTATCGTGAGTTGACTCCGTTTAGAGTAGTGAGAGGTGTTCTATGTTTAGTGATTATGATATGTACGGCGTTCATGATGTTAGTTTACTTCGGGTTTTTCGCTGCTGTTCTTGTGCGAGTTTTCAGCTTACATTATAGTAGAAAAGGAACGGCTTTTGTATTTGGCGCTTGGCTTGCGATGTGGCCTTTCTTGTTTGAGAAAATCAACAAGACTAAAGTTGTTATATCCGGCGATAATGTACCTGATAAAGAGCGTGTTTTGCTGATCGCGAATCATAGAACTGAAGTTGACTGGATGTATTTATGGGATTTTGCACTAAGAAAAGGCCAACTCGGGTATATTAAGTATGTGCTTAAGAGCAGCTTGATGAAATTGCCGGTTTTCGGTTGGGCATTTCATGTTTTGGAATTTATTTCGGTGGAAAGGAAGTGGGAG
The DNA here is from genome assembly GCA_035048345.1 of Echeveria elegans. Lineage (NCBI taxonomy): Eukaryota > Viridiplantae > Streptophyta > Magnoliopsida > Saxifragales > Crassulaceae > Echeveria > Echeveria elegans. The sequence goes on from JAWWMW010000791.1 coordinate 164,244, forward strand.
ATTGATGAATCTACCTTTAATCGCATGTTGTCAACCTTTAGGGACCGGCATGACCCCCTCTGGCTTGCTCTCTTTCCGGAAGGCACAGACTTCACGTAAAATATCTTCCTTTTAAAATGAAAAAATTGTCTTCGGTTTCCCTCTTCTTTTTGTACATTACTGTGGATTAAATAGTCAACCTCTCAGTGAGTGTAACATATTTGTTTGATGCAGTGAGAAGAAGTGTATCCGCAGTCAGACATACGCAGCTGAAAATGGCTTGCCTGTTTTACGGAACGTCCTCCTCCCCAAAACAAAGGGGTTCTATGCGTGTTTGGTTTATTTAAGGGATTCGTTGGATGCAGGTATGCGCGTGTCATACCCGCCATCTACTTCTACTTTCATTGCCAGTTTGGCTACTTTCATCTCTAGTAAAATTTTCAAATATATAATTCTTCTTCTTTTCATCAGTCTACGATGTTACCATCGGATACAAGCACAACTGCCCATCTCTAATGGACAATGTCTTCGGTGTCGATCCAGCTGAAGTTCACCTCCACATCAAGCGCGTCTCTTTAAAAGACATCCCGAAATCCGAAGACCATATTTCCACTTGGCTTATAGAAACTTTCCGTCTCAAAGATCAGTTGCTATCCAAGTTCCATAGCTGTGGCAGATTTCCTGCACCCGAAATTGAGACAAACCTATCCACGGCCAGATGTTTTCTAAATGCCGCGGGAGTTCTCATTTCAACTGCCACATTGACGTACCTCACATTCTTCGGCCCTGGGTTTTTCAAGATTTATGTGGCACTAGTGTGCGCATATTTAGGGACCGCTACCAGGTTCAATGTCCGGCCGCGGCCAGTGATTCGTCATGCATAGTTTTGCTCTGGTTGCAACTTGCAATGCTGTTGAGGGACTTCCAGTGAAAAGCACTTATTTGGGAACCTGTTGTACACCGTACTGTATCATAATCCAACGATACGTGGCACGTTTGATCGGTTCACGTATTATGTAGTCGTTGGGCGTCACTTTAGTGGGCTTTTTTTAGCCCAATAGTGATTTAGATTATTATCATGGAATATTAAATAAAAAATGTATTTTCCTAATTATTATTTCATTTATTTGTTCTATTTAAATTTATTTTTTGTCCACAAAATTGAGGACAAACAAATCAACACCCCACATGGCTTGTTGTTCATGCCACCATCAGTACATTGTCTTTTTTTTTTTTGGAAATTACCCTTTTGATAATGTTGTCTGAAATCATTTTAGACTTTGTTATCATAAATTATGAGAAATGTTCTTTTGAGACAAGTATATTACATGAGGACAAAAGGAGATTATACAAGCCGTTGGATTTAATAAATGCAATAACTGAAATTATGACACGTGTATGAGAGAGAAAATATTAATTAATAACATTATTCATTGTATTTATTATTTCTCTCTCATATACGTGTCGTAATCCCAGTCATTACATTTATTAAATCCAATGACTAAGATTATGTTCTTCTGTCATCAGTTAATATGTAATCTCCAAAAAACCTTCCTCTATAAATTATACGTACTACATAAACTATCTAGGGTAACTATGTCAATGGTGATGGACTAAAGGGAAATTTGCATTGTTGATTGTACTTCATAGGCTTTAACAAAAAAAAATACTAATAAAAATAATTGCAAAGACATTTAGTTTAATCTGCTCGATTGATACTCTTTATTCTTCTTCTTCTCTTTGCAGAAATTTGATTAACATCAGTACTATGATGCATAATAATAGAAGAAATTGGAACTTCAAAATTTCCACAGTAAATATTATAAACTAGTGGGTGATCCGTCGTCCCGACGGGAATTTTCTTCATATTTTAATTCAATTTTACTAAAGATTTTCAACGAATATAGTTCCATTAAATTATTTTTAATTTTGTGACAACCCGTCCTCCGAATGAGAAATATAGATGTAAAAAAATTGGTCATTTTATTCTTATTCCGATTATGTAAAAAAATTGGTCAAAATTTCCTTATTCCGGTTTTTTATTTTTTTATTTTTAAATTTTTAAATTTTAAATTATTTAATTATTTAGTTAGGGGTTAGACATTTAGTTAGGTTTCGTTGGTAATGTAGGGAATTTAATTAGATTTCGTCGCTAAATGTGTGTTGATATAGTTAGATAGGTTTTTATATATATAGATTTTACAATATTTTCGAATATGGATCGCTTCTTCATATACTCCCTCCGTCCTCTTTTGTTCTGTACATTTGAGACTTGGGCACGGTGTTTAATGTATATTTAAGGTGTTGTGAGTGTTGTGAGTGAGTGAGTGTTGTGAGTGTTGTGAGTGTGAGAGAGTGTTGTGAGTGTGAGAGAGGTGTTGCGAGTGTAAGAGAATGTGAGAGAGAAAAAGTAGGAAAGTGAATAGTAATAAAGTAGGAAAGAGAGTGTATTGAGAGAAAAAAATGATTATG
>JAWWMW010000791.1:166794-194259 GCA_035048345.1 Echeveria elegans
ATTAATGTTTAAATGGATTATAAATGGATTTTGACCAAAAACTTAATGGATTTTGACCAACCCATTTAATTAAATGGATTGTTTTGCCACCTCTAATTAAATGACACCGTTGTCACTTACAATTAAAATAGCCGTTGTAATTTGTCTCGTAAGTATGACGCGATTACAGCTACAACGCGTTAGTTATAAATACTGACATATACGATCCTCAATTTCGAATCTTCAGTCCTCCGCTCCCTCTCTCTCTACCGCTCTTAGTTTTCAGTTTCTTAAAATTAAAGGAGCCGTTGTAATTTATAGCGTAAGCATTACGCCATTACAGCTAATATCAGTTAGTTATATATATCGACACATACAAAGTTCTCAGCTTCGCATCTTCAATCCCTCCGCTCCTCCTCTCCCTTCGTTTTCAGTCTCCTTCGATCGGTTCGATCCGCGCAACGTCCGTCTTCAGTATGTTTGTTTGTTTATTTCGTTTGTATGTATATCGTGTGTAATTGTTCATTTCGATTTGGTGTTTTCGTTTATTGATTTTTGCAATTAGGATTTTGTCTGATTTTCAGGAGGATTGGGGTTAAGATTCTCATTGGTTGTGTTAGAATTAATGCTTCATGTTTGTTGTAGTTTCGCATCTTCGATCCCTCCGCTCCTCTCTCTCACTCTTCCTTTTCAATTTCCAATCGGCTTGTTCGTTTATTTCGTTTTACAATGTATGTATGTCGTGTGTAGTTGTTTATTTCGATTTGGTGTTTTCGTTTCTTGATTTTTGCAATTAGGGTTTTGTCTGATTTCACGAAGATTGGGGTTAAGATTTCAATTAATGCTTCTTGTATGTATGCGCCTTGTTTGTTGTTATGAGATCAGTAATTGATTCTATCTGCCCGGAAAACATTCCCACAGTCTTATCGTATTTTATTCAATGATGTTTACTTGACGTCTCATCAGTTTTTATTTATTTTTAATTCTGTGTTGTGATGCATGCAATGTTGTATATTCTGGCGAGGATGATTGGTAAGTTGGTTCTCATTGCTTTCTTTTGTTTGGCTGTCTTACACTTGTCACATATCACTTACTGATATCTTTTACATCTGTGGCCCATATCTTTTAGTGGTTTATGACTTTGTTATTTTCCCAAAAAGATTAGTATCTTATCGCTGGGCCTAGATTTTCATTTCAAGGGTAGGTCAGAGGTGAGTAATCTTCTTTCTACAGGTAAATATATTATAAAAGTTCCCTTTTATCCATCAAATATCGAGGTTTCAATGCCTACCTTACTACTATAGAGTTTATGTGTGAAGCTTGTCAAGCCTGTGATTGAGCATTTTACTTGCCCTTTGTTTACCAAAGAAGTAGGCTGGTTGGATGATATTATGAGGCGTTGAAAGTCATGATTCTGCAGGTATATATTCAAAGTAGGTTTAAATATCATACATGATGAATATGATGTAGTCTAGTCAACATTCCAGATAAATTCACTGCCCCGCTATTATGTTGCTCAGGCCAGTTGAAAATGAGGGCTTTACTAATCAGTTGTTTTTACCTCGATTTTCTAACATACATGATGAATAACGTAGTTTTGTTTCGTTAACCTAATAGGACTACCTTTCAGAAATGGGAATGGAAAGGAAGCAAGTGCACCGATCATAGTGAATGATTCACAATGAGGTGAATCATTATGGAAAAAGAAGAAGCTGGTAACGTGACGATAGTGACTTATATAGTCCCAGTTATGTGCATTTTACTTGAGAAACCAGTGCACTGACATGTTCCTTTTCAGTATTGTAATGTTGATTAACCGATCCAGGTTTATGGTTCTAATGCAGTTTTGCTAATCAAGCCTATATATATATATATATGCGAAGGGGTTGCACTGAAGAATGAGTTGATTGTCAGTTTTCTCATGTTTCTATTCTGAGTGTCTAATGCTTGATGTTGTTCTTATTGATTGGTTCATGATAACATATGCAACTAACTGATATTATTTATCACTTCTGATTCATGAAATGGTTTCTGATCTCTTATCTCTGAAATGGTTGAGAAATTAAAGTATAATCCAACTTTTGATGGTTGCTTGGTAGCTGTCTCAGCTTCAATGACTATAGGCTTGGCTGTGTCAGTTTCAAGAGGGAATACACAAGGATTGTTACCAGATGTGCTTTGGCTAAACCGATTCTGATTTTGATTTCTCAGAATATGATTCCAGATGAGATGCTGGTTGGAAGTTCTATATGTTATCGATGAAGCAAATGGAAATAAAGAAAAGACTAATACAAGGGACTTGTCTATCAAAGATACTGCAAAGGAGAAAACAATACTATCAATGACTTGGTCACAACTAAGTTGTTCTAAGCAATAGCATCGGCCAGGTAGTATCCTGATGATCAGGTTAGTACTCGGTTCTAATACATTGTCTATCGTTGGACTGTACTGCATCAGGAAAGTCTATACGTGTATACTTTCTTTTCCTTTAAAATATTTGTGTTTTAATGGATAACAGGTTGATGATCTGTTGTTAGTCAATTCTATATTACGCGAAAGAGTATGTTCTTGATGATTGAACTGGTTGTGAATTTTCTCATGCTTCTATTCTCAGTGTCTCATGATTGATATATACTTATTGCCTAATTAAGCAAGACATGAGTGTATCTTTCATTTCAGATTGAAATGCTCCCTCCATCTCTGATTTCGGAAGCCCTTATCACACACATGGGATTCAATATCCCGAGTAAGACACGTCTAGCTAGAGCGTGACTTCCAGTTCGATTCGTCTCCTCTGAAGAGTGAGGAAGATGCTTCTGTGGTAAGGAAGGTATTCTTTTACATGCGTGATTACTGACTATTCGTGCCTACAGTAATTGTTGTATGCTTTTTATAACTTCCATGCGTGCAAGTTATACTCATCGTGAGGTCTTACCGTACTTGTTGCGAAAATGCAGGATGTTTTGTTTGATAAATACGACGCATAAGGATTCAACTATTACATTTTTAACCGGCTATCAACCATAATGTTTACTTTTATGAGCATGGTCTGAGGCATTTGTTACCGTCAACGTTCATGTTATCGTTGATTTGATGTGTATCTTATTCGAACAGGGCTTCGAATAGGTCAGAGGCTTTTTCCATTTACTGAAACATATAGTTAAAAGCTCAGTGAAGCCGTGGAGGTTGCAACATTATGCACCATTGACCAGGTTAGAACTCTGACCCAAATAATTTTTTCTGTATTGCCTTTTATGTCAAGAAATGATGCATGCCACCATGAATTAATTGTACCTTTTTCTGTTGACTTTGAATCTTTCATTCCGGGTACTTCCAAGTGATTTTAATAAATTCCGACCTTGTTCCCTATGCATATCAGAGGCCTATTCAGTGATTAGCAATGCTCCAATGCTGATCATCTTTGAATGTGGCTCTTAAGGACAAGCAGTTCCGTTTGATAAAATTGGTGCCTAAGGACATTAACTGTTGCAACTTAAGATCGTCCGTGACCAGGTGCTCGTCATTTACTAAATTGCACTGTTACACAAACAGGTGCGTATTTACTTATCTTCATTTCTCTATGATCTTGAGTTCAATCTGTTGTTTTAATGAATGATTAAGTTTGAACGATTGACATTTAGATACTCTTTTCATGTGGTGTAATACCCGTGTGCGCTTATAAAATGTTCTTTTTCAGCGATACATGCCGTTTAAACTTTGCAGTATGGTATGCTTGTCAATTCTGCATTTTTGAGCTTTTGAATTTCCAATTCCACCAAGGAAATACATGCCGCTTTGGGAGGTTTTGAAGTTCATGTATTGTTGATTCAGTTGTGTGATTTATTCGAGCATGACTTGTTTCTAAAGAAGAGTGTCCTATCTGTCTTTCTGTTCCAGGTTTCTGCTTTTTTGCATTTGGCTTTATTGAGATGTGAAACAGTTTGAATAATTTACACGAGTTGTCTCGAAGAAGAGGGAAGTGCACAAGCTAACGGTTTAAAGAGCATATTCGAAATGTTGAGACTATGATACCGGGTTTCGTCTATGTGGTAATATTGTTTGTAACATCAATGCGTTTTGAATTATGATTTCACCACTTATGCACTACGGGGATTTAGATGATGTGGAGTAGTCGGTTCTAATACAGAGTCTATTGTTCGACTGCACTGCATCCTCAAATATTTTCCTTTTCATATTTGAGATTGATGGTATGAATGCTTTTGTTGATAGGTAGGTGCTTGAAAGAAGAAATAATATGTTGGTCAATCCTATTATGCGTAGGAGTATGGCACTTGATGATTGAACTTATTGTGAATTTTCTCATGCTTTTATTCTCAGTGGCTCATGATTGATATGCATGACTTGAATTTATTTTTATATTCAGATTGAAAAGTTGCCTACATCTCTGATTTCGGAAACCCATATCTGTCATGGGATGAAATATCCCATCCCGAGTGAGACACGTCTATTTCGTGACTTCCGGTATGATTCGCCTCCTCGAATGAGCGAGCAAAATGCTTTTATGGCGAGAAAGGTATTCATTTACATGTGTGATTACTGATATTCATGTCAACAGTAATTATTGTACGCTTTTTTTTTATAACTTCTAAGTGTGCAAGTGACGCTCATATTGAGGCTTTACCAAACTTGGTGCCTAAGTGCAAGCTGTTGCATCTGATAATTAGGAGTCTAAGAAGAACTTCAAATGTGACAGTTTCTGACTGCCTCATTCATAATGTTCACTTTGAGGTTCATGTTATTGTTGATTTTATGTGTATCTTATTGGAACATGACTTATCTCTGTTGAATTGGCTCCTATCTTTATACCATTTCCAGGCATTTACTGAGTGTCACATGTTTTTGGCGCTGCTTTTGAGTTTTTCGCATTTTAGTAATCTCTCATATTATTAAGGACTGCATTGGTCTGTTGTTTGATTCTTGCGGTTGACATTATGGATGTGAAACAGTTTGGACTTGCAGTTGGGCATTAACTAAAAAACTCAGTAAGGGTTGGGATGCAGAAGGAAGCTTTTATTTCATGACGTTCATGACTCTTTACTTGATTCGAGAATCGCCAGTGAGATTTCCAATCATGGTTTGTTATTATTAAGGCTGGTCCTAATTTATTTAATCTATAATCATTCAGTTTCTGGCCACGCCAAAACGGATAGGATGCTGATAGATTTTATCTGTTTCTTCGAACAGGTCTGAGGCATTTTCCATTTCTTGGAACATATAGTTTAAAGCTCAGTGAAGCCCTGGAGGTTGCAACATTATGCGCCCATTGACCAAGTTAACCCAATCAAATTTTCTGATTTTTCATTCCCGATACTTGTAAGAGATTTTAATAAATTCCGGCATGTGATGCTCATCTGGAGGCCTTGTTCTTTATGCATATCAGAGGCCTATGGAGTGATTACCAATGCTACACTCATCTTCACTTCTCTTTGAAGATAAAACCACACAGTTACACAGAAAGATGAGTCTGTGCTTATTTTCATTTCTGTTTGATTTCGAGCTCAAACTGTTGTTTTGAAGAAGGATTAAGTGGACCGACAAATTTATAAATTTTGACCGATTGCCATTTTGATACTCGCTTCATGTAGTGCTTTTGAGTATGCCTTATTCAGTTATGGTCATTGTTTCCTGAAGTGCATGACTTTTTACTAGTTTCAAGTGGGATTTTCCAAGCATGGTTTGATGATATCATCCATCAAAGAGCTGAGGATAATCCGCGAGACGAACAAGGTACAATTCTCCGACCATCAAAATACATGATGAACAAAGTCATTTATAATAAGTTTTTAATTTCTAACTTAATTTTATATATCTATTCATATTTCAAATCTGGAAAAAACATGGAGTAATATTTATGGTAAGTCAACTGATCAAAATGCTATTGTTTTTAAAATAAAAATTGACACATTTTTGTTATTATTATGTCTTCAAGATAAGGGCTGGGATTGTTGAGAGGTTTGCAAATTTAACACGTTTGAACTACCGTTTATTTGTCTGTAATTTTATATTAACAATAAAGTTTATAAACTAAAAAGGCTAAAGGTGGTGGTTACTTTTATTTTTGTTATCTTTAAGGTCAAGTGTTTGTAGTTAATTGTAGGTTTAATTATGAAAAATTATGATATTTTTTATAGTTAAAAAAATTAGAAAATCATACGTTTATTTTCATCTGTAATAATATTTTATTTAATTAAATATTTTATTTAAAATATTTAAAAAATCCAGATTAAGGAAAGCATGTCCTTGATTAAGAAAGAAATTATAATATTTTTATGGTCAACTTTTTTAGTTAACTGACGTTTGAGCTTCAGAGTTTTAATTGTACGTAATATTTATGATGAAAACGAATCTGATTAGAACACCTCTTAGAATTTAGAACACATATGCAATGTCATTTGATTATTCTTTATCCTCGTTAAACTCACATTAGAACACGGGGTACTTGCACAAGATTCGACTCTTTTTTTTAATTCTCCTTTGTATATTTATATTAAAACATTTGAAAGGACACCTACCTTTAAAATACAACTCAGACAAAGATGCTTCAAATAAAAATAAAATCTACATAAAGGGACAAAATCTACCAATTGGTCTGAAATAAATATTTGTATATTTTATTTTTACAATATCAGACACCCTTGACTACCAGTCTTGAGTGGTTCAATAAATACTATATTTATATAAATCACACCCTTCAAGGAACATGACACCATTGGCCAAAATAAATCATGTACAAATTTTGATAATTATATTTTGTATCCAGCTGCTAGGAGCAGCTGCCCCGTTGAATTATCGGGCTAAAAAATTAATTGCAATAAAATTGGATTATAGTGAGATAGTATGTGGAGAATTGGTGTAGTTCAGTTGACAGAGTCTTGATGGATGTTTCGCGCTGAAAAATAATCATGTTGTCAGATGTTAGTTGAGAGTTGAGTCGGGGATTGTACTTTGAATCATCATCTATCCTGAATTCCTGACTTGTTATGTTATGTTAAGATTGTAATATGTAGTCTTTCATCAAAAAAAAAATAGTGAGACACTGTATGTGAGGTGTTATATGATTAGTCAAACTCACCATTTTTACCTGATTTAAATTTTAATAAATTGCTGATACGGTTGAATTTTCTAGTCTTGAGTGTGACTTATTGTGTTGAAAATTGAAATTGAAAGTTAATGGACGGGAAATATGGGATAATGATCACTTACTCCAGTTTCAATGTTTTTTTAGGCTTCGCGTAAATCCGGCGTCGTATCGCTCGACTCTCAAATATCGTAGCGGGCAGATTGTGTTTACGGTTTATCTAGCGTGTACGGCGACTTCAGACGCAGCTGATGATCACGATTCTCATTGTTCGTGTGGAGGGAGTAGGATTAGAAGACATAACGTGGTGAGAGATGCGTTGTTTACTTTTTTGGGTACTAATATGAGCATAGGCTAGACGTGGCTGATCTTCTCGGAGGTGGGGAGAAGCCCGGATCGGCCATACCGGTCGGATCATTGCGGATGTCGGTTCGGATCGGCCCTACCGGTCGGGCCGACAAATGATGTCAGCTAGGTTTATAACGATTCGGATCGGATCCTCCGGTCGAGTCGTTATAGTGGCGAGTTGGGCGGAGGCCAATGATATGGAACCCTCGACAACTATCTCTATTTTGAGATAAATATTATCATTTGTCTAACAGAAAGTTTTGACGGATAAATTTTTATTGCGGAATGACTAGATGATCGATTTATTTTTATTTGCAATTGTTTATTTTAATTATAAAAAATTTATAAGCTTTTTCTGTATACCCAGTTACTAAAACTCCAATAATAGTGTGCTGAAGTAGGGCATAAAATGATTGAGCTTATATTGTCGAGGAAATGGTAATGAAATTCACATGTAAATGTAATGTGAAGCGGAAAAATTAAATTTATGAGTCTTTTTGTCATAATATCGATCATTAAATTCAATTGATTCCTTCCTTTTCCGTACTAGTAATTATTAATTCAGTAATCACCTACTTGCATGATTATACATGCGTCATTAGCTCATCTAACTTCAAATTGTAAATTTGTAATGCTAACTTGATCTAGTCGTTGGGGTTTGTAACTTGTTCAACGTTTATTTTAACAAATTGTCCCATTCCCAAATCCTTTGACAAGAAGGGAATGGATGCATACTTCATATTGTGCCCACTCTAGAGTATACAAAATAGCGTCTTCCATGCTTCTACTACTAGTGAGAGAGTTCACATTTCAACTAGAGGCTTGCCTATCTTAGTTGACTTGACTCTTCATCTACATGGAGAGTTGCATATATGTCCATAACCCATCATTCATGATGCTCCAAGTCCCCATAGTTTGGACAAAATTCATTTATCATTCATTAGATCTAGATATCAGTCCTCCAAAATCAAGACTAAAAAGAGTTCACACATAAAGGAATAAATATATAATAGCTTTAACCAACGCAACATGTAGCACTAAGTTGAGATATGTATCAATCTTTCAAATCTTTGAGCACATATGTGATTTGTAGAGACTTAAGCGCGCACGTTTATTGACTTAAACTCTTTTGTCCACAAGTTATGTTAAGATATGTCATCCAAGCAAGCTCAAGTAAACCGCAATCATGATGTCAATATGAAAAGTAGATTTTGAATTTAAGGGTGGGTGTTTTTTTTGGCCTGATCGAAATCAGAAATGAACTACAGTTCAATTTCAAACTCAAAATTGCAAGTTAAAAAGAACACTAGCCTTAAGTTAGATATAATACACGATAATACTATGTATGCTAATACCTCCCATGTGACACTGGAGCCATTTAGAGACTCTTAAGTGATCAATTTTAATTGCATGGGGACACAAACAAATGAGGTCATAGTCATACCAAAACAAAGAACAAGTCTCCTCCATCCATAAGAGCTGGCAAAGCCCTCAATATTAAACTTCTAGCGAATATGTAAATGTTGATTCCTCCTCCAAACAATCTTCTTCTTTTTTCTTTTTTTTTTAATTATTCATGCATCGTCGTACAAGGACTGAACAATCCGGAGCCTCAAGACATATGCATTCGTGTTGACTCAAACTCGAACCCTCTTGATGTTATGACCATAAGGATAATCGTTGAGTTACTGCGTTTTCTACAAATATAAACAATTGACACAGCCACCACCTCAAAACCATCTACACCCCAAATCTCTATATAAAGTATAGTCACCAACACATAAGAAACTCACATCTCTTTCCCAACTTTGCTTCTCGCATCTCAACCATAGCTCTTGTATATCTTCACATACATATTTCAGCTCACACTTTTTGGTTAGCTACTTGAATCGAGTAGTCTGCACTATGGCCGCGACGGCAAGTCCTCCACTGTCCACCTATCCGCAAGCCCTTGCGGACTTCGATCCTGTCAAGAAACCCAAGAGGAACAAGTTTGCTTTTGCTTGTGCCATCCTTGCCTCCATGACCTCCATCTTACTTGGCTATGGTGAGTTCCTTTCCACTAACGGGATTCCAATAAACCCGGTTTATGTACTAATTGCATCATTTCAGTCATCTAATCACATTATGACAATTTTTATTATTAAAAAGGCATAATTGTTATACAATTTAGGCAAAAAAACATTACTTTTATTATTTCTAACTTAAAATTTTAAATAAATAAATATTTTTCGAATGTATTTGGTCAGACATTGGAGTGATGAGTGGAGCAATCATATACATCAAAGAGGACCTAAACCTCTCGGACGTCCAAATAGAAATCCTAGCCGGGATTTTGAGCGTATACTCGCTCATAGGCTCATTTGCCGCAGGTCGGACATCGGACCGAATCGGCCGTCGCTACACCATTGTCCTAGCCGGCGCAATATTTTTTGCCGGGGCGCTCTTAATGGGCCTGGCAACGAACTACACATTCCTAATGTTCGGCCGTTTTGTAGCGGGGATTGGCGTAGGCTACGCCCTTATGATCGCCCCGGTCTACACGGCGGAAGTCTCCCCTGCATCGACTCGAGGCTTTCTGACCTCATTTCCGGAAGTTTTCATAAATGCCGGGATTTTACTCGGCTATGTGTCCAACTATGCTTTTTCGAAACTTCCATTATACATCGGCTGGCGAATGATGCTCGGCATAGGCGCTGTTCCGTCCGTAGTCCTCGGCCTTGGTGTCCTAGCAATGCCCGAATCCCCGAGATGGCTAGTAATGCAAGGCCGTCTTGGCGATGCCAAAAAAGTCCTCGACAAAGTCTCTGATTCCAAAGAAGAAGCCGTCCTCCGCCTCGCCGAAATCAAAGTTGCCGCAGGCATACCCATCGAATCTCAAGACGACGTCGTTTCAATACCTTCAAGCCTCAGCCACGGCTCCGGCGTTTGGCGGGAACTTCTAATTTCCCCAACCCCCACCGTCCGCCATATCCTAATTGCCGGAGTAGGCATCCATTTCTTCCAACAAATATCCGGTATAGACGCGGTGGTCCTCTACTCCCCACGCATCTTCCTAAAAGCCGGCATCACCTCGGCCGACCAGCAACTCCTCGCCACAGTGGCCGTCGGTTTTATAAAAACTTTATTCATCCTAATCGCGACATTCAACCTCGATAAATACGGTCGTCGTCCGCTCCTCCTCACCTCAATCGCCGGAATGATCATCTCCCTCTTGGCCCTCGCCACCGGCCTTACAATCATTTCCAACTCTACACACAAAATCACACCGGCTGTCGTCATCTGCATCCTCTCCGTCCTAGCATTCGTCGCAACGTTTTCAATCGGAATGGGACCGATCACATGGGTTTATAGTTCTGAAATCTTTCCGCTACGCCTTCGGGCCCAAGGCACGAGTATTGGCGTAGCGGTCAATAGATTGATCAGTGGAGTAATCTCAATGACATTTTTGTCATTGTCGAAAGCGATCACGATTGGTGGCGCATTTTATCTATTCGCGGGGATTGCCAGCGTTGCGGCTGTGTTTTTTTATACTCTGTTGCCGGAGACTAGAGGGAAGACATTGGAGGAAATGCAGGTGTTGTTTGGGAATTTGAATTGGAAGAGGGAGGCGAGAGAATTGGAGAGGAGAAACGGAGGAGGAGGTGAGGTGGCAGAGGAGGTGGAGATGCGCCGCGGTGGCAGCGGGAAGTAGTGGTGGCGTGGCAGTAGTTGATTGGGTGTTAGGGTACTTTAATGTTTTTTTCTTAGTTTTTGTTAACAAGAAGTTTTATTAGTAGATGCATGTTAAGAACAATCTTAAACGACGTCGCTGTAATAACAAAAGTATGTAGAAGATAAATTCTGATGTCACTGTTTGTTAGCCGAAGTTTATCATGTATCAAAATATATGAATGGATTTCTTATAAGATAGTTACAAATTAAAATTAAAATAAATAATTGATTTTTAAAATAGTTGATAAATATTTCCTCTAAGGAAAATAGTTTACGGTTACGGGTTTAAGGATAATGATATATAATTTTTGTAGGTATTGATCTCAGATCATTGTTTGATTTAACTAAAATAAATAAAGAAGGTAAAAAAAATAGAAAGAGAAACTGAAATTAGCAATATCTCTTATATATGCATTTTCGATGTTAAAAGAAGTTAAATTTATTTGAGGTATGAAAAATGTTCATATTTAGATTTTACTTCTTATCTCTTGCTATAATAAGTTATAAAAAATGAATAATTACATATCACAAAAATATTCCGTGTTGCGTTAGTCCCAAAACTGTATACCATTGTTAGAAAATAATTTATTATTATCCTAAACAATAATTGCTTTTGGATGGATTTAAGTATTATCTATTTACATCTAAATTAGCTACAAAATTCAAATGATAATTTCAAATTAAACACCAAATCTAACAGTAAAAGAAATCCACCTAACACAAAGAACAACAAAATTGACCTTTTTATAGGAATAATCAATAGTTAATCTTTTTTTATAGGAATAACGAATAATTAACCTTAAAAAATCACAAATGTTACAAGTACCAACCACAGATGACTGACTAATTACTAATAATAGATTTAGATTCCTACTAGTAAAGGATGGATTTTTCTCATTCTATGCACTAAATGCTTCATCAATTAATTACCCAAATTAATTTCTTCAAGTTGCTTGCATTAAATTAAATTACAATTGTACGTTACACTAATCCAGTTTAACAACAACCTGTCCCCAAGCATCGGTACTGAACTATTATACATAAAAAATTATTTAAGACCTAAATTATATAATTATACATTTCATCTGATACATTTTTCGTTAAATTCAACGTGTTTTCGCTTCAAATGAAATAAAGAACACCTAATCAATGTATTTGTCCGTGAATTTATCTTGATTATTTATTTAAATTTCCCGTGTAAATATTAATGTAGTAATTTTCTTGTTTATTTCTACCACATGTTTTTCTTTTTCAGTATTTAATAATTATGATAATGATAAAATGTATGCGTTAAATTTTGTTTATGATTTTAAGCAGGAAAATGAGGAGTGTTTCAACAACTAAATTTGAAATTAAATTAGATTAAGATGATACGCTCATGTTCTCATTAAATACAAAAGAGATCTCGATCTTATATAAATTCTGACGAATTTACACTCTAAATTATTAACTTTTGTCTTCTTCAATTCAAGTCTGAATTTGTATTTTGTCCTGTAAATTTCAATGACTAGGACTGTCGGAAGAAGAATGTTAGATGATCACTGTGAAGGCGGCCTATCATTGACTTTACAACTTAGGCCGCCCTCAGGAGCGTCCGAAGGACCGCTCAAACCTACATCGGATGGTGCAGTAATGGTGCAACATCAACCATTATTGATTTTAGTTAAAGATGAAGTCAACATTTGTCAACGTCCAGCCACGAACGGTGTTTTAGAATTACTGGGAGTTTCTCCGACGGCTCCGGTGGACCCACCACCAGCAGCAGCAGCAAACGGCGTGATGCAAAATCAGTCAACGTTGACATCAGTCAACAGTATAGTCAATGAGAGTCAACGACCCACAATGAATAGAGTTTTAGGACTAACGGACGGGGTAATGCCCATTCGCGCCCATATCATTACCGCTCCCGTTAACCGACCACCAGCTGCAGCTAACGACAATGCGGCAGTTGTGGCTGAGGCAAGTCCGAGGGGACGAAAAAGGCCACCTCCTCAACCGGATCACCAAAGTGAAGAGAAGTCACCAATCATTCCCCCGCCCTATCCGTGGTCCACGGACCGTCGCGCTAAGGTCTACTCAATCCACACCCTACTAACGAGAGGCATTACTTTTATTTCAGGTGAAGTACAATGCAGGCACTGCGAACAAACTTCAGAACTCAAGTTCAATCTAGTCGACAAATTTTCACAAATTTGGAAATTTGTTTATATAAATCGCGTAGAGATGCACGAACGCGCTCCGCAGAAATGGTTGCACCCAAATTTCCCGACTTGTTCGAATTGCGACCATGAAAACAGTTTGAAACCGATCATAGCTGATAAGAAGAGGAATATTAACTGGTTGTTTTTGTTATTGGGAGAAATGGTGGGATGTTGCTCGTTGGAACAGTTGAAGTATTTCTGTAAGCATACCGATAATCATCGGACCGGAGCTAAGAATCGAGTGTTGTATCTTACGTATCTGACTTTGTGCCGCCAGCTCAACCCAGACAGTCCGTTTAAGAGGTGAGGAATTCCCCAAAGTTACAACGAATAAAGATTATTTATGTTTTTTTTTTGATTAGATAGTTGAAGGGTGGAATTGCAGTTGATTTGTTTTTTTTTATTTGGACAATCCTAAATTAGTTTCACATAAAATTCTAGCAGTTTTGATTTAGAAACTGGGGAATGTGTGAAATCGAAGGGACTATTCTGATACGGATTTCAAAGAGAATGAGAAGCTGATACAGTTAAAAAAAAATTAACTTGAAAGTACACAAGTATGAACAGTAAATAGATATTCAAGGTTGAGAGAAATTTTAGAGGATGTGAATGAAAAAGTAAAATAAGCACTTCTTTGGCCAGCTTGCTTTCATTGTGAAACTAAATGAACTTTATTAATCAAAAAAAAATCTAGGGCATAATCAACAATGAAATGGGTATGAAGTATGAACGATTGTGTTTACATGTTGAACAAACCAAAGGAAGCCACAACAAAACAACCCTCCCAGACTCTCGCCCAGGTTTTCACATCACGAAATGCTTTCCAACCAAAAAAAATCAAACAAAACCGAGATACCATAGTACCAAACAGTATACGAGCTGTTTGTCTACACGGCAAAGAGGGTCTGAGATGGGTTTAGGCTCCAGAGTGTGAGACCGGAGTAGTTACGAATTTGCCATCCTCATAGACGTGAATGTATTGCTGCCGCAATGCGCGCTCACACTGTTTAACATAAATGTGAAGAAAAAAAAATAGGTGTGATATCTGAGTGATGCCTATTCCAGGACCATATGAATGTGTTCTCGTCACCAATGCTCCATGATCTACCAAATTAAGTTCTGAAAGCAAGTACTACTTTGACTACAGCCACTGTACACGTGAGAAAACAAAGTGGTTAAACTGACTCCTAATACAACAAAGCATGCCACATTCTGCCCTTCGATTTTTCTATTGTGGAAGTTCCAAACAGCAAAAATGACGACTACTAATATAGAAATGTGGCCAGGTGAGTAAGCGTTGTCCACAATGATGAACTCTCGGTGTACTTCCTAATAACTAACATGCGGCCACACCATTTCCTATGATATCGAAATTTGCTTCATAGCTTTCCTCTGTGATTACTGTTATGCATATGGAGTGACAAAGCTTCGACTAACTGATTTTGTGGCAGGCAAAAGTAAATTTATCTCACTAGACTTGGCAGTAGTTATGGAATATGCCCAAAGATTCTTTGCTAAGATACAACTGGCAGCCGGATGTCGTTGGAGCCGAGC
Source organism: Echeveria elegans (assembly GCA_035048345.1). Taxonomy (NCBI): domain Eukaryota; kingdom Viridiplantae; phylum Streptophyta; class Magnoliopsida; order Saxifragales; family Crassulaceae; genus Echeveria; species Echeveria elegans. The sequence continues at coordinate 181,690 of JAWWMW010000791.1, forward strand.
CCTGAAATTTAGAGAAAAGGGTCTCACTTGTAGCAAGGAAGTGACTTTTACTGAAGCTGAATGAAATTGCAAACCAGAGGATCTCAACCTGACATTGCACTTTCAACACCATTGCAATTTACAACCCTCAAAAGCAGCAATTACATCCTGCAATTTCATATAATATGCTCACAGCAGTGGTCAATAAATATAGATTTCTTCGTATTGGTATGGCACTGACCATGAACACAACACCCATCTTAATAGTTAATGCATTTGTCAACTGTGATATTGTTTACTTTCCCTGCAAAATTTGCCGACAGTTAATAATTTAATTGTCAATACAATACTTACAGTAGTATTTCTGCAATATGTTTGTCAATTAGAAAATTCGCAAACCTGGAACGTTAAGAACTGAGTCTTTGCACCCATAGATGTATACTGATTGTTTCAAATCACAGTCCGACCAAATTCTTTTTGCCAATTTGATTCTCAACCACCCACCTGCGACACAATATAATATGCCATGACAGAAGTACTTCGCTATATAAAAATAAATTTCGAAAACGATGCATATACTTACTTCCGACCCATTTGAAGTTCTAACTTTGGAGGTCCAGCTTTTGAAAAGGAAGGTGTACTTGACTTGCTTCCTTTTTCAACAATAGGAACCACGCCACTCCTATCCTATCAGTTCGGTTCTTGGTCTTCATATCATCGGTCACCTTTCTAAGACCTGAGACCGTGGGGTGGAGATTAAGTGTTGGTCCATAATGCAACAGAAGTCAAACATTGCTGGGAGGGAAGCTTACCTGCTGTTACCGGCTTAGAGCCAACTTCCTGAAAACAGCTGCCATTCCAGTGTTGGGACGTGATGATTCAGCCTGAGCAGATTCAGAAGCAAAAAGTGAAGCTGGTGGAGGCAGTGGAGGTGCAGGGGCTCTTGGTGCCGAAGGTTTTGTTGGAGCAGAAACAGTCACCTTCGCTGTAGCACTCCAAACAGGATCAAGGGGGTAAAATTCCTTCACATAATTTCTCAAGCCAGGTAAATATAGTTCTTTGAGACTCTTTGCCCACTCCACATGATTGGGATCTTTCCCTTTGTATTCCACAAGAATCTACATATGGAATTACTACATGCAAAGAGTGTATTAACTCTATTTTCCACACAGGCGACTTATTAAGGAAATAAGAATCAAATTCTTTCTATGTAAAGCAAATGAAACGCTCGTATTGCCTCAGGGACATATGGAGGTATATTTCATAAATTGAATAAGCGTATGATCAGGATTCTATCCAGTCAAGTAATGATATTCATAATACCATCATTTTTATTCCCTAACGCCGCGATGAAAATTCATAAAAAATAAGTACCTCAAGCTTAATCCAATCATACTACCTTACCTTGTTATTGTAAAATTCAGCAGACTGCCAGCTTTCCTCCCCGTGAGCAACAGGCATGCTCATACCTAATACACAGGTCAATCAAACCATAAGATACAAGACTAAAATCATCAGCCTTAGTGTATCATATCACCCAATCGCACAAATACTTCTCACCACAATCCTTCCCAGTATACGCCATCCACGCCAATGCCGTTAAACTTTCAGCGGCGCCTTCATATGGTTAAAAACCTTACCTTCCGCCAATCCATACACCTTCAGATCACCTCATTAAGCGGTTTCAGAAACTCGCTTAAACCAGCCATGTCAATGTCAGGTTTCTACACCAAAACAAACATTCAGTACTCAACTCAACAATATTAACTATCATACGCGTACATCAAAAACATTCAAATTCACACCAATCACAAACCTGAGACTGCTTGATCGTTGATCCTCACAAGCAAATCTTTCTGCGCAGCCTCCTCCAACAGCTTCGTCGCCTCAAAAACCTTCCCTCCGATCTTCTCCCCCGCCTCCGAAATCCTCCCCAAATACTTCGTCGTCTCGTCGATAAATCTCCATCTCTTCAAACTCCATTTGCTCCTGTCACGTCCATTTCGGGTTTGATAACCACAGATTTGCACATCTACTAGCCTTCCTTGCTGCTGCATTATCAGCTCGCAAAATTTACATTGCGTACACTTCCAGAAAAATGACTTATGTAATCTGCACATTTATAAATATGTATGCTACTCATCTTGGACAATTCAGCTCTTACTCTAACCTTTCAAGACATGGGAATGATTCTCGTCCTGCTAAGTAACTGTCCGGCCCCAATAATTCCAATGAGATGTAAAGTGAGTTTCTTCACACCTTTGTAATTCCCAAAAAAAAAACTGACAAACATGCACAAATTGTTAAACACAATAATCGTGCCGGATCAAAACACTGAGTCAGAGGCCCCAAATATGAGAATCATGAAATTGACATGCGAGTGAAGTTAAGGTCAGGAAAGTAAACTGGTGAAAAAAGTACCAGAATGACGAATTAACCCAATCCACTGTACTATATCATATTGATGGCTAGGTGATGCCGTCAACATGCTCTACGAATCCTAATCTGCAAATCCAGTTAATGGAAACAGTACACACAGAGTTAAAACACCACCTATAAACGATGCATTAGAAACATGACATTTACTGATTACAGACGAATCTATCTGCTGATCAAAACAATAATTAACTCTTTCTAAAACACCACCAACCAGACCCACCATGTTATCCTAAAATCGCCCATCAAAACAATAATTAACTCTTTCTAAACTGACTTGAAATGAACTAAGTCATCCCAAACAAAAAAAGAAACTAGGATAACATTGAAGCTGAAAATTACTCAGCAAGGACCTAACCGCAAAAAAATAACTCAACAAGGGTATGAGCTGACCTTGAAGCTGAAAATGCCTACTGATACTCCTCCCGTGACCGAGAACAGTTTCCTCAACCAAAAAGATAACTCAGTTCTGACCATTGAATTAATGACCTGCAATTTCAAATACCAAAGAAAACTTAATGGCATATATGTACATAATAAAGATTCAAACAAATGAGACAGCAAGATGAAGACACTTCAACTTAAGCTGATCGTTTGAGCTGAGCTACTGGCAGATCGTCCAGCCATCTTCATCTGGGTCAATCAATTCGTAACAATAACGCAAAGGGAACATTACTAAACCTACAACTCAAATTGCAAATTCCACTACTTAACTGTTCAACTAAAAGAAAAGCGCACCTTGAAAACAGGTTTAAATCAGATCATTTTAAGATTAAGGACGTGCTACCAGCAGAGGTTTCTTGACCGGTGTGGAATAGACTGAAAAAGATAAATGAGGAATGTTAGGACCAAAAATGAATTTTTTTGTAAATAATATACAAACTCATGCGTCTGAATACATCAAAGATGAATCATATTTTAAAATACAGATCAACATGCGCCAACGGATCAACAGGAAAGCTATCCAACCGCTCACAAAAGGGTACTTATATTAACTCCCAACACGTTCATTGAAAAACATCTTCCATCTGGTTCTTCATCTTTAAAATTCCTACTTCAATCCATCTGAATGGAGGAAAGTGCAAAATGAAACTAATTCATAAGAAAGGAGCAGATTACTCAATAAATGATCTGGGAACGAATGGGAATATAGAGCAGCAAGTAGTGCAAGATTCATACCAAATCATAATTTTGTGTCATAAACCCAAGTTCACATAACCATATATAAGAAAACCAAAAGAGGCAAAGTGCAAATCCTAATTCTAGGTTTTTCCTCATTTATCTAATTGGCCAAGATGACCGATGAACATGCTTAAATACCAAAATAATCATACTAGATCAAGATTTTAGGCCACTTCCCCCAACTCGCATAACTCTGTATTGTAAGTATATCAAAAATAAATGAAGATTAACAGACTGAAAAAAGAAGATAATAAATGCAAATATTGTTTACCCTGATTATAGGCTTCCTCTCAGTTTTGAAGTTCTCCGACAGGTGAGTAAATACAAATCCATAAACACCAATAGAATCAGACCAGACCGAGACTTGAGGCCAAAACCCAATTCTTAGAGGACAAATTTTGAAACCCAAGATCAAAGTTTTGTAATTCCCAAAGTAAAAAGATGAACATGCAGAAATTGATAAGCACAGATATAATCATGCCGGATGAAGAATTTGTGTATTAAGTCTTAACCCCCAAAATTCAAGGACGCTGCAATTGACATGCAAAAAAATTAAGCTTGTAAGATAAAAAGGGTGAAGATAGAAAATGGAAGACGAAACATTTCATGGACTTGTATGTGTTTGCCACGGCGTATAAGGTCACATACCCTCCCATCGACGCCACACGATATCATCACATCTAAGGCCATAACTGATATAGTAGTATCTCAATTTAAACTATGTAGTTTCTTAAATTACAATAAAGAGAGAGTTAAATGACCCAGGAATAATAACGCATCTGGTCAATGAATAACACATAATTGCAACAACAATAACTACGCAATGACCCAAGCTCACCTCGGAATTGAGACATGCTTAATGGTGGACCATGACTGAGTTCCACTTCCTCACGCAAAATATGGCTTAAAAGACCAAATCGACTTGTCAAACAAGTAGATCACACCCTAATGAATGACCTGCAAGTTCATAACGCAATGGCAGATATATATACAAACGTGCAATAAATAAATGAGATAGCAAGATGACGAAACATACGAATTAAGCAGGTCATTTGAGCTGAGCAACCGGCTGCCGTTCACAGTTCACACTAGCCATCATTATTTCAGCAATCAAGTTTTAACAACAGCGCAAAGTGATTTGCTAAACCTAACACGCCAGTTAAACTGCAAATTCCACAAATTCAGAGCTCAACCAAAAGGAAAGCATCGGAAGTGATAAATGAGAAAAGTTAGGATACCAGAAAAAATGAAAATTTTTACTAACCTCGTGCTAGTTTCAGTAGATCAAAGATATGAAGTCACAAACAGATGAACAAGAAAGATATAAAACAGCTAGCAAACAGAAACTTACATTGCATCTCCCAGTAGATTGTATTTTGCCAACTGGTGCCATGAAAATATCTGCAAAATGAGTGAATTCAAAACGAAACAAAACAAAAAAGTTTAAAGCTTTTTCTAAAAACGTCTACTTTCTTTTCAAAATTCCAACTTCTTTCAATTTTATGGAGGAAAGTGTAAACTGAAACTGAAACATATGAAGAGAGGAGATTTTTTGTCTGACCAAAGACCTAAATGGTGTCACAGAGCAGTAAGTAATGCAAGATCCATACTGGATCACGATTTAGTGACAGAACCCCCAATTCTCATAACCCTACACAACAAATCCAAATGAAAAGAAGATTAAAAAACTGGAATAAAGAAGAGATGAAATGGAAACCCTGATTCTGGGTTCTCCTCAGTTCGCCGAGAAGATAGATGAACAAGATCGCTTTTAAGGTTAAGGATGTGCTGCCGATGTTGCAGCAGGGGTTTCTTGGCTGGTGTGGACTGCAATGGAAGTGATAAACGAGGAAAGTTAGGGATACCAGAAAAATATGAAAAAGGTAGAAAATATATATACTAGCCTCATACCAGTTTTAATACAGAATACAGATCGGCATGTGCAAAAAGATCAACAGAAAAGCGATCCAACCGCTTACAAAAAGGTACTTACGTTATAACCCCCAGCAAGTTCATTGAAATGCATATTCCATATGTTGTCATGTAAGTATCGGCCAATTGAGTGATATCGTAAGCATAAGAACAAAGTTTTGCCTTAATTCCAAAGAGTATATATGCTTTTCAAAATTCCAACGTCTTTCAATTTGTATGATGAAGAGTATAAACCGAAAATAAAACATAAGAAGGCAACAGATTACTAAAATGACCTGGGAACTGAATGGAAACATAGGGAAGCAACAGCAGGTAGTGCAAAATTTATACTGGATCATGATTTTCTGCCAAAAACCCTACTAAGAACACACTATATTAGTTATCCAAAAGAAAAGAAAATTCAAAAACTGAAATATAGAACGGAAGAAATGCAAACCTTAATCCTAGGTTTAACCTCACTTATCTAAGTTGCCAAGAAGATAGATGAAAATTCAGTAATCAATAATTCAAAAAAAAAAGATTCCCAAGAAAACAGATTACAATGCAGAAACTGATAATTACAAATTTAATCGTACTGGATAAAGAATTCGTGCCTTAATCCCAAAATTCCAAGAACCCTGAAATTTACATGCAAAAGAAATTAGGAATGCGAAAGAAGATTCATAAACCCCAGTTCAAATAACCCTATAAAAGAAAACAAAGATTAAAAAACTGAGACACAGAAGAGAAGAAATCAAAACACCAATTCGCCATGAAGATAAATGAACATGCACAACTCCATAAACTCCCACAGAATCACACCGGGTCAAGATTTCATTCCAGAACCGCCAATTCGCATAATTCCATATCAGAAACCCAAAAGAAAAGAAAAATAAAAAAACTAATAAAGAGTGGAGAAGAAATGCAAGAATCTTAACCCTAATTATGAGATTCTTCAGTTTCAAAAATTCTCCAAAAAACAGGTGAGTAATAGCATTTACAAATCCACAAACACACAAACAGAATCATACCTAATCAAGATTCAGCGCGACAACCCCCAATTCTTAGAACCCTGAATTTGAACCCCAAAAGACAAAACAATATCATAAAATAAGATCAAGATTCTGCTTAATAAACCCCAAAAGAAAACATATGAAAATGCACAACCTGATAAACACCAACACAATCATACTGCATCAGCAATCTGTGCCAAAACCCTAACTTCAAGAAACAGGAGAAGAGATGCGGCAACGCTAGATGAAAATTGATTGAACCACTGTTGCTTGCCCTGTGATTGTATTGTATTTTTTATATATTAAAGAAACAAAAGGAAGTAGCCGTTATACGCTGCTTCAATCAAACGCAATAATTGTTTCCAAATTTAAATCGCTTGACAACTACGCGATCAGTTAGTTACCTCATCATTAAACGATAGCGTTTACATCACGCGCTCCAGAAAACCCTAATTTCAAAACTAAAATACAACACGGACGGAGTAAACTGATCGGCACTGCCCGTTGACTCCGTCGCGAGGTTTGTGAGTTTAATAATGTGCCCTAAACGCCGTTCACGGTTTCCAGGCTGCGAATTGATAAAAACGACAGCGTTTTAGCGTCGAATGATGTGATACCGAGAAAAAGAAGGTTTCGTTACGAGAACGACGTCGTCAGCTCACATCACACACATATATCCTCTAGTCTATACTTACCGGTCAACGAAGTCAAGCTGCAACATTCTCAAAACTGGTACTTTTGACTTCCTAAAATCCACCATCAGTCCACACGCCCATTTCGGGTTCGGCAACACTAACACTCTTGTGCAAATCCTTACTCATGCATTTCAAAATCAGCATGCAAATTTAGCACTTGTGTTTGGTTTACACTTTCCGAAAAAATGGCTATGAACTGCACATTTATAAATATGTATGCTACTTTTAGATTCACAAGAGATGTTGAAGCAATGCCTGATTTTCTCAGCTAAAAACGTTGATGATTGACCTCACCTTGTCTCAGCCTTCAACATTTGGTTCTCCCGAGCCAGTCGGACTCTTGATTGATGATCTCAGCTAGTATCAGACGATGTGTAAACATCTGTCACCAGTGACACGACCTGCCTAACTGAAATCCAGGTGTTATTGCTTTCTTGTCTAGTGACAGTTTTTTGTGCTCAGTTGCTGAATGTTGCAGAAGGGTGGTAGCTTATGGTTACATTCTTGGTCTAGTTATCAAAAGCGCTCGAGTTCGAGTCGCCCTGCACGCATATCCGCTTGAGTCTGGGGTTGTCCAGTCCTTGACGATGTAGGAATACTTTAAAAAAAGTTGCTGAATGCTGAAAACAAATTTGGTTCAGATTAATAATCTTATGAACTTGTTGTAAGCACTTCGCTGAAATTGCCTGTTTCAGGAATTTATATTCCCCTTTCTGGTTAACTCACATGTCACATGATTAGTTACTAGCCAAGAAAAAGTTGCATCAGTTAGCACTGCTAAAGCTCGGTTATAAATAACAGAAGATTACAAACCATTTGAAACTACATCGTATGCTTCATCAGCAAACAACAGCTTGCACTCTACAGCAACCTTCGTACCAGCTTTCGAGTAGTTCCTTGGTAAGTCCTGGCGACTCTGATTCCAATTCCTACTCCTACCCGCACTCCAGCGTTGAACCATGACAGCAGCTCTCCGTCTTCTCTGTCATGTAATAACTGTGCCCGAATTCTTCCTTACTAAGATTTTCACTTAGATGCTACATAAACATCATAAGAAGAAAACACCTGAACTAAAGTGATATATCACAATCAACAAACCTCAGCAATCAGAAAAATCCAATATGAGTCACACATTGACAACTACATGCATGTTCTTATATCTCCTTATCCGCCTCGAGTCAACAAGACTCGGATAAAAATCTCGCAGATATTTGTTGATTTTTGTATGTGGTAATTGGCAAAGAAAGCGACATAGTATCTAAAAGCTACCCGTAAGGAGGAGGAGAGTCTTTCCGGCATTCTGTTGCATCATGTTCCGGTATAGTATCTCTAGCAGGCTCTTCTTCCTAAGCTTTTTCCAAGGGCCAAGTTGCAGCATCTTGGTAAGAATTATTGGTTTGCTTATAAAACAACCAGCCACATATGCTTCGATCTTTGGTGGACATGACTGAGGATATGTTCCCTTGAAGAAAACTGTGCCGGAAACAACGTTTGATTTGCAATCCAAGCTCCACTTAGCATTGTTGTTGATATCCAAAACTCCTGAAAAGATTAAAACATCCTCAGTAAAAACATCAAACTTAACACAGCCAGTGACTCTAACATTGTCCGAGCTGATAAAAGTGGCTTCTTCAGATTTGGCATCTACACTGTCCCTTCTGAGAATCGTCCTGACCCCTTCTGAGTAAATGCTAGCTCTAGCACCATTTACTTCTAACAGGGTGTCATGATTTAGTGGCATGTGATGAATGAGAAATTCCAGAGTTGTTGAGTCGTTAAGTTCACATCTACAGACTCTTACATAAATATTGACAGCCGGCAATCAAATTTCCATACAAAAGATACATTTTCTTACACTGATAAATAACAAATTATAACTATTCTAAACACCAAAATCTCGATCATATTGATACATGCAACTATTTATTTTTAAGTACACCTTGAATTTCAAATATCAAAGCAGTAGTATTAACACATACCAGCATGCATGCAAAACATATGTGTCAAAATCATGCCGACACCATCCAGCAAGTAGCAGGATAAAGTCCACCATCAGTTATTAACTGAATGCAACAGCTCATAAATTCCTGCATTTATTCAGTAGGGACATGCCTCATTAGTCCCTGCAAAATCTCCAACACTAAACTAAAACCAACCAAAGAGTCATAAAGATAACGATCTTCAATTGTAAGGCTTACTGTCATATTTGGGTGAGTGGGTAACACATACCGAAGGAAAACATACCATTTCCCAAGAAGATAATGCAGAATGGGCTGACATTGATTATCCCAGCAAAGCTACAATAGACAGTCGTTGCTAAAGATACATTGCGGCAGTGAACACCTCCTAGCATAACCTTCGACAACAAACGTGAAAGAAAAAGAGGTATGGTGAACTTAGTTTCACTATACCTGCGAGTGCTTCATGCAACGATGAGACTAGCTGGAATGAAGCCACAACTGGTTCAAATTGAGCCAGGAACGGTAATGAATTTCTGGGCTCCAACTGATCCTAAGTTGGATAAACCATCCATCTTGTTGCTGCATGGCTTTCAGGCAAATGCCATTTTCACATGGCAATTTCAGATCATGTATTTGATGTCTAAATACAATGTGTATGCACCAGATTTAATGTTTTTTGGTGATTCCTACACCAACAGTGAGGAAAGGACTACTGACTTTCAAGCTCATTGTATTGCGAACGGGCTAAGGAAGCTTGGAGTTGCGAAATGTGTTGTTGTGGGTTTAAGTTACGGTGGGATGATCGAGTTTAAGCTGGCTGAATTGTATCCTGAGCTAGTTGAGTCATTTGTGGCAAGTGGCACAGTATTGAGATTGACAGAATCCATCACTGCAGATTGTTTGAAGAGAATTGGGTTTCATAAGTGGGATGACTTGTTGCTACCCCAAACTGTCAAGGACCTAAAGGCAACTATGGAGACTGCGTCTTATAATTTCCTTACTTGGCTCCCAAATTTTTTGTTCAAAAACTTCCTTGAGGTATCCAAACAATCCTAGCTGTTACTTCAGTCCCATTAGTATCACTAAGATTGGGCAATCATGTCAATACCAAATCCTCCTGATCATCGTATTGACCTACAAAAAAAAATTATGAATTTCGATTAGACATGAAATGATGAAAGTGATCTGCCGTCTGACATTGGGACTTTGCAAGCTAATGTGTGTATCTAATTTGAAATGAGTCACAGGTAATGGATTGCAACAGGAAACAGAGAGCTCAACTGCTCAAGGCATTAGTGACGAGCGATGAGTTTAGTGTTCCTAAATTTCCTCAGGTTGGCCCTGTAGCTCACATATGTATATTAATTGGTATATACATTTGACAGGAGACCAAAGTCAGCTAATGAAAGTGTTTATAACTTGTAGAGGATCCATTTGTTGTGGGGCGAAAAAGACAAGATATTTAACATGGACATTGCTCAAAATCTGAAAAGGTAAATCTTCAAGGACAGGTTAGCTGTGAATTATTCAGCACAAGTTTCTTATTATGAGTTTAAACAAAAGACACATACTTTCATCTTTCTCAGGCAAGTAGGAGATGCAGAGACGAAGATATGGTGTATAGAGAACGCCGGTCATGTACCTCTACTTGAACGCCCCTTCAATTTCAATCACCAGCTTCACAACATACTGAAGACCCTGAAAGAAACCAAAGCTACAAATCCATAAATGTTTCTCTGATTTCAATGCATCTTATATGATCAAATTTTCAACAAGATCAGTCTACTATATGTCCAATGACTTATGTGGCTTCACAGAAAATATAAGAATTCCAGATTAACTTAAGCAATTATAACTCACAGCTGGATCCTCCGAGGTTTATCTTGACTTTCTCAACTCACCCAACTAAAAGGCCATCATAATATTCAATCATCTTTTAGTCTTTACAGTTGGAAGATTGATCGATAGAGCGAACCCACACAGGCATCGTTGCCAGATATCTGTCCGGCAAAGGAAATATTCGATTGTCTTTTGCTTCCTGCAATTTTTTATGCACTAATCTCAATCAAATACTAAAACAAAATGCGGACAGTATGTATAGGTAACTAACTGAAGCTGAATAAAATACAAACGGAAAGAGCGTAAACTTAGTTAAGTGGCGAATGAGGTCAGTATTTATCGTACTGCAAGAAATAAACAAAATGAAGTATGAAGTATGAAACTGTTTATAAACCTGTGATATCTTTCAGTAACAGTGACAGACTTGTGCCACTAGGAATGTCGACAAAGCGTCCACTTTAACATAGGTCTTCAACCTGAAAACAATGGCAAGTCACTTAATCAGGTTGTAAGTTATTTGTAGATGGTAAAAGCAATAAAATGCTCATGAAGGTCAGAAAAGTGAGTACCATCTACAGAAGTTCGAACCTTCAGATCCATACTATTAAACCAAGAAAACGGGAAATAGGTTTTTTGATGTTGGCCCTTGGGATCATGAACTTGCGAGACATGCCCACCTGGGAGGCATGGATACACTAGTTGGCTGTATATCCTCTTTCATCTATCCTCTTTTCATTTGCAACAGTGTCACTTCCCTTTTCGAAGTAAGCAATTCACAATCATTTTCGACCATCTTCCATCTTTGAAATTTTTTGGGATCCGTATATTATTTTTTTTGAGTTCGGACAGATTTTCCACGATCCAAACGGATGCAATTTTTTATTTTGCAGAAGTGACACTTGCATTCAATGGCAAATGTATTTATAGGCACAGTAACTGCACAAAACAGAAAATCAGAGTCAGAGAACAGTGCATTTGTTTTCTCAGGGATCTGATTCACCAATAACCTGTTTTTTCAAGGACTGGTTATGTAATAACCCGATATCTCAGGGATTGTTTTCGTTAAAAAAAAAAGAATTTTATGCAAAAAAAGAAGAAGAGAACAGTGCATTTGTTTTCCTAGCCTGTTTTTTTCCCGATGGGTGGATACATGTAGTACAAGATTATTCATACAGCATATCTATGTTAGCTAAATCAAGTACATAAACTGCCACACCAACGACGGGTAGAATAGACAACCTCCACGCATGGATGCATGAGAAATGAAAGGCATGGAACTCTGAGGAGTTTGTCTGACTCCTCAACCAATGGGCCACCACCCCATTGGTCGGTGTGCATTATACTTAAATGGTTAAATTAAATGTTACATAAATGACTTCATTTTGTTGCATACCAGAGTACATTAATTTTGGATTAGTATACCTTTGTAGAGAAATTTGGATTCTGATCCGGTGCACCCACCCCACTAGGTGCACCAAAACTTCTCTCCTATTTTCGGATGCTTTCGGCTCAAAATCTGAATTTGACGTAAACTAGAGAATTGTAGATGATTCA
>JAWWMW010000791.1:226336-239120 GCA_035048345.1 Echeveria elegans
GAAAGGGGTCATTTTCCATCTCTTTTGGCTGATTTTTATGCGCAAAGAAGATTAGATGATATGACCTCATGGACCACAAAAACACAAAAAATAAAGCCAACTCATTTCTCGTACTGGAATTTTCAGTAATGGGTTTCTTTCCCAGAATTCAATTTCATCAACATGTGATGAAAAATATTGGATTTTTTTCAGGATGGGGTTGGGTCAGTTCATTTCTAAAACCCATGTGTGATTGTCACTACTCAATATCTGTCAATCTCATTAAATTCTGATATACTTACTTATATGAAGATTGGATAGACAATCTTCAAGTTGATTTTTTTTCCTATTATATAATAGAACAGGGGCATTAAGGGATAAAATTTTATCAACCGTCAACCATTTAGCGACGAGCTAGATTTTGTCGCCAATTCCCTTATTTTTGTTGCTAATACCAATTCTAATAAGACATAGGAATAAGACAGAATAGGAAAATAAAAAAATGAAAATACGATTTAAAATTATAAGATTTAAAAATTAAAATTTTAAAACTCAAATTCATTAAAATTACAAATTCCAAAATTTACAAAATTCACATTTAAAATTCAAACATTAAAATTAACTAATTTTCGCCAATTAAACATTAAAAAAATAAAATTTGTTTGAAATACATTGGAAAATTTTGGGAAATCGAATTGAAATACGGGAAAATTTTTCGTCGGAACGACGGGAGAGAAGCTAGTTCTATATAACATCATTTATAGATTATTGCTTACATGATAATTCTCTTTTAGTTGAAGTTTCGAACATTCGCGACTCAATGGGAAAAAGCCTCTTGAAGAGTAAGGAAATGAAAAAAAAAAGTGGTGAAGGTGAAATTTTTTTTTTTTTTAAATCCTCAATTTATCAGTTTTGGTCATTTAAATCCTCAACTCGAAAAAGTTCATTTTTATGATCTACTTTTACTGGCTTTCGTGTAAATTTAGAAACTTATGTTGATGGCTGAAGATGTTCCTCCCGCTCTCGGTGACGAACCTGAAGATGTTCATCAAGCGATGTCTGAAGATGTTCCTCCTGCTCTCGGTGACGAACCTGAAGACTGCGAGCTTGTCGGAGATGAAAATTGTGATGCCGAGGTTCGGTATGCGGATGAAGATGGTGATGGGAACCGAACCCATATAGGTGTAGATGAAACTTAGTGCGAGGACTTCAAAGCTGTGTTCGGGGAGGCTGCGGGAGAGGATGATGAATGTGTGAGTGATGGAGATAGTGGTGATGATATTTGGGACGATGATAGGATTCTAGATCCTATTAGCAGCGATGACGAATCAGAAGCTGAAGATGCAACTTCTGCTCATAGACAACCTGAAAGTCCAGAAGAATTAATGAGCTTGGGGAAAACATTCAATTGCCCAAAATATTTCAAGAACGTTGTCTTTAGGTACTCGCTGAAAACCAAATACGACATTGTGCTTTATAGGTCACAGAATCTTAGAATAAGTGTGAAATGCTCGGACACTGAAGTGAACTGTCAATGGAGGTGTTACTGCTCGTATGATAAGAAAAAAAGGAAGATGCAAATTAAAGTGTACGTGCTAGAGCATTCACGTGTTAGATCAGGTTACAAGAAAATGCTGAAGCAGGAGACAATCGCTAAGTTATTCACTGAAAGTTTGAAAAAGAATCCTAAAATGACTTCAGTTGAGATGGTTGAGGAGATCAAATTGGAGTACAACCTCACAATTCAATGTGCAAAGGAGAAGAAAATGGTTTTGAAAGACAAAAAAGCTACATATGAAGAGCATTTCTCACGCATATGGGATTATCAAGCTAGCAGAGATTTTCTGAACCAATCCTGAGACTACATTCGACATCGAGACAGTTCCCGACTAAATATTCACGTTGGCAACGAGTCCCGTCACTCGACTTAAAGACATGCCTATAATGGCAAAAATAGACGAAAGTCATTTTAAATTTACACGAAAAACAACAAAAGTAGAACTTTTGAATGATTTTCACGTAGGTTTAATCCTAAATCTAAGGTTTTTTTTTGAATGATTTTCAGGACGACATACTTATCAGTAGAGGTCACCACTCTATTGGCCCATTAAGTTGATCACGCAATATAAATTATTGAAAGAATAAAAACATGGATTAATAATGTGACACTTAAAATGTATAAAATAAAAATAATTTAAGAACGAAATATTTTTTTCGATTAGTGGATACAAGTAATATAAGAGTAATTTAGCATATTTAGTTAATGTCAAATATAAATTATCAATAGCAACTCAAGTCATCACATCAACTCCTCTGTGAATATGACTTCATTTAAATAACTTCATAACAATTCGCTAGTCACTTCATGTAATGCACAACTTCTATGCGCCAGAGATAGGAAGGTAAAATGCTTCCACGTCCGGAGGCGAGGGAATGAAAAACCTCTAGAATGAGGGTAAAATCCTCAAATATAAAACTATGATTGAGTCAGAATTCAAAGTCTTAATCAGCAAATAATTACAAAAATCCATCGTCTGAATTGACGTGTGTACTCAGATGGACAAGGTTTAGGATTTACGTAAGTAGAGGAAGACGTATATTCCGAAATCAAAGTACGAGGACTTACCTCGAATTATTCAAAAGCCTATTTACACTGATCGATGTTGACAAGATAATGATGTGTTTACGTTTGATAGGATGAACGCTTGACGTTATCCAGCGATCTGGGATTCCATGAAAATGCCAAAATCTAATTTCTCAATCTCATGACTTACGCAATCTCCCCCAAGCTCCCAAACACACCCTACCTGCTTGGTTTTCGTCCTCTGGCCACAACTTCCTCTGAGGGTGGAGGATGGCCTCTCCTCCATGGAGACGGCTCTTTCCTCTGCCCCAGGAAGATTTCCTCCTAGTTCCCAGCTTCCCCTGCCATTTTCCCGTATCAAACACAACGACCGGGACACGGCGGATGCCGCTTCTTCGGTGACGCTTGAGCATCACGGCGAGATGTGTCAGATCTGCATGCTCGCAGATGCATACGGTAAGGCTCGGACTTGGTGGGGCTGCGTCGGTCGGACGGTTCTGCAGCGACACTCTTTCAGATCTGTTTTCAGGCGGCTATCACTCCTCGGCTCTGCTCCTGTCG
Organism: Echeveria elegans; assembly: GCA_035048345.1. NCBI lineage: Eukaryota > Viridiplantae > Streptophyta > Magnoliopsida > Saxifragales > Crassulaceae > Echeveria > Echeveria elegans. The sequence continues at coordinate 229,461 of JAWWMW010000791.1, forward strand.
CGGTCGTTGGACGGTCCTCCTCTATGGAACTTCTCAGATCTGCATAGGCTCCGACGGATCTGCAACGATGCTCCTTCAGGCCTGCTTTCATGATGGCTCTCTGCGGGCGGTCACGGCGGCTCAAGGTGGTTCCAGCCCGGTCGGTGATCCGCTCTTGCATGGCTGGAGTCCTTCCTGCTCGCGACTCAGGTGTTTACGAGAGGCGACCTGACATCGATTTGTTTTTTCCTGTTTTGTTTTCTTGTTTTGGTATTCTCTAAGTTACTTTCCATTTGTTTGAGTTAGTTTTTAACTTTTGGATGTGAATAAATTCCACCATAGATCCTTGCGTTGTTAATATACTTGCTCGAATCTATAGGTGAGGGTGTTATGATCCTAGATTTACGCTCCAAATTGACATGCATGTCTTTTTGGTGTTGCATTTATTTAGGTGTCGTGTTACTAAGGCGGTGATCGGTGTCTTGATTAGTAGTTACTAATGCGTGAGCATTGACGGTAGTAGTGGTGGTGTCTTAGGCCTGAACTTTCATCAGATTACTAAGTACTCGATTTCAGTTCGTATACTCCCCTACCACTAATCAATCAATAAAGCTATTGAAATCAAAAAAAAAATCTCATAACTTACTTTTCGCAATTATTGACGTCATTAATGACATCATCTAACCGGGCCCACTTCTTACTTCACCATCCATCCATTTAAGAACCACTTTAAAGCCCAATACTCGGTCCGGATCTTCAACCGGTGAACGCCAAATCGCATCGATCTCAGTTCGGTTTATTGATCTTCAATCAAACCTCGGTTCAGTTAATTCTAATTTTATATTTAATAAATAAAATTTAAATCGATTTTTTCAATTCAAGTGAATTAAATTCTCTCTCTAATTCAATTTAGTCGAGTTGCCGGCCGGTCAAATTTCCGACTAAGGAGAATCCGATCCGATACGAGCGGAGGTGTTTGTGGCGTTGTACGAATGGAAGCGATTCGGAAACAGGCGTCGAAGCTTCGAGAACAAGTGTCAAATAAGGTATTGAACGAATCCAAATATGAATAATCGTTGGTTGCTTTGTAGATCTTGAGATCCGTTTTGATATTTATTCGAAGATTTTTGGATCTTACGGTTGTGGTGGTGCTGTGTTCTGCGTAGGAAGATCTTTAAGTTCGATATGGATTGTGTGAAATGTTTGTGGACTAGTGAGTTACACTTCGAAAATGTATGTAAGGATGGATTGTTTGGATTCTGCGGTAGAATAATTAGGTGGTGTGATGCAGGCGGTATTTAAACAATTTGGAGGTAGTGGACATGGAGGGTCCGTGGCGGATGAGGCAGAGTATCAGCTGCATCAAAGGCTTGAAAAGTTGTATATTTCGACTCGGACTGCCAAGGTAAGGTATAAGGCTCCATTGCTGATTCTTTCATTATTAGGATTGTACTAATGGTTTTCTGTGATTTTTCAGCATTTTCAAAGGGATATTGTCCGTGGTGTAGAAGGGTACATTGTGGCGGGGACCAAACAAACTGAAATAGGTGATGTTTGAAATGTGCTAGAAGTTCTGTTCTGGATGGTTTTTTTTTTTGTAGTTTTTTTTTGAATTTCTGACCCTTGTTGTATGTTTGACAGGAACTAAGTTGTCTGAAGATGCTAGGAAATACGGTGCTGAAAATACTTGTACTAGTGGTAGCACATTATCAAAAGCGGCGGAAAAATTTAGTCAGGCTCGTGTTCAAATGGAAAAGGAACGTACAAATCTATTGAAGGCACTTGGCACACAGGTGAGTTGGATTGTATCTTTTTGTCAAATGTTGTTGCAACGTCTTGGTTATATTTATTTTTATGCATAGTCAACGTGCTGTTTCCAATGAAATTCCAGGTTGCAGAACCTTTGAAATCAATGGTCCTTGGAGCACCACTGGAAGATGCTCGTCATCTTGCTCAACGATACGACAGAATGAGGCAAGAAGCTGAAGCACAGGTATGCCGGTTAACTGGTCTGCATAGACTTTTTATTTTTATTGTGCTCACTCTCGTTTACTCGTCTACTTTTTGGTGGAGGCAAAGTAATGTTTCAAGTTTTCAAGTTGAGTTGATTCATTTTTCATTCTTCAGGCGTCTGAAGTTGCCAAACGGCGGTCAAGGATGAGGGAGTTTTCAGATAACCCTGAACTGATTACTAAACTGGAAGCTGCTGAAGCGAAACTTTATGATTTAAAGTCTAATACAAATACACTGGGAAAGGAGGCTGCTGCTGCGATGGCAGCTGTTGAAGCCCAACAACAGAGGCTGACGCTTCATAGACTAATAACCATGGTAAGACCATTTATTTAATCTAGCCACGAAGACTTTCCATAACTAGTATATTTTTGCCGTTAAGGTTGAATCAGAACGTGCTTATCATCAGAGGGTTCTTCAAATACTTGAACAGCTTGAAGGCGAGGTAACTCATATCTTAAAATCTGGTCTCGTTGTGCAGACATAATTACCACATGTTGACCATTTCATCCTCAGATGGTATCTGAGCGCCAGAGGATTGAAGCACCTCCTAGTCCAAGCATTGAAAGTGCAATGCCTCCACCTCCCTCATATGAAGAAGTTAACCGCGTGTTCTCTCCCCAGACAAACAATGGATCAACTGATTCCATGGGTTATTTCTTAGGAGAGGTAAGCAATCAGTTCGTCTACTGATCAGATTTTCTTGGTTTCTTCTGTTTCTCAAGCTGCTTACTAAAATATTTTCTACCAGGTTATGTATCAGTACCAAGCCGTATCTGATGTAGAGCTCAACTTAAATGTTGGTGATTATATTGTAGTCAGAAAGGTAAATTTCCATATCTGGATTTAGCATATGCATCGGACAACTAGAAAAAGCACATAAAATGTTCCTGTTGGACACTGTTGTTTCCTGTTGGCATGATCTTGCTTGTTACGTAAACAGGTGTCCAATAGTGGTTGGGCTGAAGGTGAATGCAAAGGGAAAGCAGGTTGGTTTCCATATGGGTACATTGAAAGACGCAATCGTGTTCTGGCAAGCAAAATAGCAGAAGTGTTCTAAGTTGAATCAACCATTTTTCACAGTTTTGAGTAATCTTGAATTTGGGTAAGATCTGAAGAATACAATGGAATAAGCTATTTAAGTTTTTTTTAACATGTTACTGTAATCATTGTTATTGGTTAAGATTCTTAGAGATGACTGTGTTGTGTTGTCGTACTTTATGTGAATGAGAGATGTGTTGAGGTCCTAAATGATGTGCAGGACTGTATGTAATGTAATTTATGGGTTCCATCCACCCCTTGAAGACAATGACACCAGTTCTTTCACTCTGCTACATAAATATTAAACCTCATTGAGATTAAATTGAATAAATGGATTCAGTATCCTGGCTGCAAGCCCAGCATGTGGGCTGGTGATTTAACATTGCTTGTAATGTGTGAAAAGCTAGTATATTCCGATTCTCGCCATCATTTAACTCATAAGTCAGGTGGTAGAAGTCATTATATACTAAACATTATTCTTTCATTTTAACAATGTGGGACAATTCAATTCTTCAAGTTCATTTCTTCAACATACTCCGAGCAACCTCTCTCTATACAACAACTAAAAAGTCAATCATCCATGAAAGTGGCAAACAGTATGAAGATCTGCAGCAAAGATTATGATTTAGTGATTTACAAATGCTTTAATATTACTGTTTGTTTGTTTAGGCGAGAGTGTCCATCAACATGAATAATATGACTCATTTATTTGGACCCATCAACTATGTACGATCTCCTGATTCATAGATCACGAGGTATCTGTAAGCATTGAGAAGCTTTTTTTTCCTAAAAATAAACAGTAAGAAGAATCAGGACACATCTGCATACCTTCTGTTCAGTGTTCCTGAATTCCCTGCAAACTTTCTGTATGGCTTCTATCGGACTTTGTTTGTTTTTGGCATTGGGATCGTTTTTATAAAAATCAGTGAGACCCGTCAGATAACTTTAGCTTTAGATACGCGATGGCATGGAATCATCTCAAAAATGTACTCAGTTTTTCCCCAGTGGATTCAACCACAAAAACGGATTAGAATGGTAGCCGAAGGTTTAACAACATAATCTCTGATGCACAATGTATTGTAACTTGGCCTGGAGCATGCGGGAGAAATCAAAAAAAGCGCCATACACATCAGACATTGATTTTGTTTTGTCAATAACCTTGGCAGTGAGACCTATAATAACGGACATGAATAATAGCAATAGGTCAAAATTGGTATTATACATACAACAGCATAAGCATTTGGTGGGTTTGTTTGACCCGCCGACCTGCGCCCGCTCCACGAGCCAAATGGGGCACGTCCAATTTCGACATTTTTGGACCTGCCGCGGGCCAGGACAGGTCCAATTCTGCCTGTCGCCCTGCCCTGCCCCGACCCGCGCCTAGCCCCGCGACCCGCCTGGTTTGGACCTGGTTTTGATCAGGTGGCAATAGCCGAATCGATCAGTCTGGTTTTGATCATCACGACTTTGATATGTAGTCTTAATATTCCGGTTTTAAGAAAAAAGACCTTATGAAATTTGGAGCTTTGGAAATGGGAAGTGCTCGTGTTAGTACTGATTTGTGGAAGATTGGTTTCAGCCGGGGCTATGAGGGTCGTTGTGTTTTTGATAATGCGCAACTTCTCGCTACGAAAACGAGTGTTTATACTTTGTCTCCGCGGTTGCGTAAGGCGGTGCAAAACTGTGTCTGGTTTGGTTTAGTTTTGCTCACATGGCATTTCTTGTTTGATAAACAGATTCAACGAGAAAATAGGAGCAAGCCTCTACAATATGTTACCAAGATTTTGGTATGTTTTTTGCTAGGGACACTTATATGGCTTGTCAAGACCCTAATGGTTAAGGTCCTTGCGTCTTACTTCCATGTCTCAACATTTTTCGATAGGATTCATGAGTCGATGTTCAATCAGTATGTTATCAAGACCTTGTCAGGTCCTCCGCTGCTAGAGATGCAGCGAATCGTAGATGAGGAAGCCAGGCTTGTGGAGGATGTGGTGCAACTTCAGAAAGCTAGCGCGAAAGTCCCACCTGAACTTAAGGCCAGTGTTTTCACTAAAAGCGGTCAGTTTCTGAAGAGCGGTTGTTCTGAGAGAGGTTCGAAGCAAAACAGTCTTTAAGCTGTCTGGAATGATTCATGAGAGGCAAGATGATGGAATTCCTATTCAGCATTTCCACAAACTGAATCCTAAAAATGTCTCGGCGTGGAATATGAAGCTGCTGATTAATATTGTCCTGTACCATATACCCTGACTACCTTGGATAACAAGTTACAATACACGACTCAGACTTACGAGACGCAAATGCAAATCAGAAGTGAGATTGAGGCCAAGGCCGCCGCTAAGAAAATATATTTCATAATGTCGCTAAACCAGGCTCCAAGTAAGGCTTCTTCCCACCTCTATTGGAAATTTAAACTCAAAGAAGAAAAATAAAACACCGCATGGTAATATCTTGGGATGTATTCGTAGTAGGCACATCAAGTTCGATGATCTAATGAGGTTTATGGATGAGGAGGAGGAGGCTGAAAAGACACCGAGTGTGTTCGAAGGAGCATCCGAAACCTGCAGAATCAGCAAGTCAAGTCTGAAAAATTGGGTGGTAAGTCTAAAATTTCTCTGTTCATTTCTTCACGAAAGAACTTCATATCAGGCCCGTGCGGGCATAATGAGACTCGAGGTTTGATTTGTTTTAACAGTTTCAGGTCATGGCCTTTCGGGAACGGAAAGCTCTCTATCCCTGACTTTAAATGATACGAAAACAGCCGTCAAGAGGCTTCACCAGATGCTGAACGTAATTGTTATCGTAGTTATTGGACTAATTTGGTTGATCATCCTTGGCCTCACCCACAAGACAACTAATAAGTAGTCACCGTTAGTTTCTGACTCAAATACTTTACTGGTAATGTGATACGGAGTAATTGTGAATATGAATTTGCGTGTATTTTTGTGCAGTACGTTGCCGAGGAAATGAACATATTGTCCACTGTTTTTCTGCGAGATGACAATTTAAATGTCACTTACATGAACTTTATGTTAGCAATGAAGGCCATCCACAACTTTCACCGAAGTCCTGACATGGGCGATGCAATTGATTTCTGCGTCCATATCGCTACCCCATCTGAAAAAATAGCGCAAATCAAACAAAGAATCACAAGGCAAGTTACTGAAGTTATCCAGCTGAAAAGATGCACTCAGTCATTCCACCAAAAGTTAACTCCTAGTTTGCTTTCTACTATAGCTACATTGAGAGCAAGAAGGATACCTGGTCACCACCGATGCTTGTCATGAGAGACGTCATGAGAGACGTCATGGAACTGGACATGGTGAAGTATTCGGTATGGCTAAGTCAAGTCAAGCAATAAATTTTCAAGACATGGGCGAGAGGTTTAAACGCAGAGCTCAGTTAGTTGAAGAGATGGTGAACAGTTTATAGGCATTAAAATTTTATTTTATGTCGAAAATAAATTTAAATTGGTTATTTGAATTAATATAAAATTTTAATTCATTTAACTAATTTAAATAAAATTTGGACCGACTCGGCGGATTAAAAGAAAGTCCTGAACCGAAGCGCCAGACCGAAGAAGCAATTTGGGGCAAGACCAAGTTATTTGGGCCGCCCCATCAAACAAAGCCCAAGTCCATCAAATATGGGCCGAGCCCATCAAACAAAGCCCAAGCCCACCAAATTTGGGCCAAGCCAATTAATTCAAGCCCAAGCCCAAGCCCAAGAAAACAAAGCACAAAGCCCATCAAAAATTCCTATAAATATGGGAGCTCCACTCTTCATTTTAAGGAAACATTCGGAAAATTGAGAAAATTCGGAGAAAGATTGGAAACTTCAGAAGAATTTGGAGCCAGAGTGAAGCACGCCTCGCGCCACATCCAGCAGTCAACAAGTGCATCAAATTCAGCACCGCCTGCTAGAAGTGAAGTGTCAACTCTCGCCAATCAAATCCTTCAAACGTCCGGAAGGGAACAAGTCATCAAGACCCTCGTCAACGACAACTCAAATCAAACAAAGCCAAACTCAACAACGTCTCGACGAGAACAAGTCATCGCGACCCTCGCCGACGTCAAACAAACTCAACAATGTCTGGACGGAAACAAGTCATCGCAACACTTGCCGACGTCAAACAAACTCAACAACGTTTGGACGGGAACAAGTCATCGCGACCCTTGCCGACGTCAAATCAAAGTCAACACCAACTCAAACCGTAGAATAAGAGGAGTACTAGAGATTGAACAACGCAACTCTCGAAGAACAACAAAACTACAAAAATTCATTTGTACTCCTTTATTTTGTATTAATTTATAAAATATCCGGACTCGTTACAATATGTATCGAATGTCAATCGTATATTTGTAATTTTCCAATTCAAAAAAAAAAAAAAAAAAAACCGATGCGATCACATTTGATAAAATTTTAATATATTTAGGAGATGTAAACTGTGTTGATGGAATCTGAGGTTAGTTTCCTTAGAATATTGATTTCTATTAGCATATGTCCCCAGAAAAATTTTCATCATGGTGAGTATTGACCAGCGCCATTACTGGACTCTGGAGCTGAGGAGATGATTTCTCTGACTATTCGTCAACTCTTTGAAAGTCCTTGTCCTTGAAGCTATCCTGTCGACTGACGTGTTCCTGATGAAAACCGGAGGTAGTTTCTAGGCATCAATAAACCAACTTTCATGCATGTCGGTTACACACAAACCAAAACCAGTGCACACGTAATCACGTATGCGGTATGCATGATTGTATAAATATATAATTTCCTCAAGACCAAAACCCAACATATGTTACTTTGTTCAAGATGAAATGCATCAAATTGACATCCCAAAAAGACAAGAAGGATCTAAAGTTACATCGATTATATCCAACATGTTCGGAGGAGGAGAGACTAAGAGAGTATTGGCAGAAGTTGAAGAAGAAAACAACAACCCGACAACTACTACAAGTCTACAACCGTTTCAGACATCATTGCACTGGACAGGAATAACAAGGAGGATTATTTCAGCTAAGAGACGAGCTGCGAAGAGGGTGGAGGAGGGAGGAAATGATCAGGTGGTGGTGGTGGATGAGTTGTGCAAGAGAAGTATTTTGATGGATATGAAATGCAAGCCTGTTAATGCCTCTGGGAAGTTGCATTATGGTCAAGATGGTTTCATTTTTGCATGAAGAGTGATCCATTGAGATTGAGCCATGAGAATGAAATAGCGCCACAAATTGATCGCACAAATACATATCATCGCTTATTAGCGGTTGAGAAGTGGGCTGAACGCACTTGTCGTCATTTTAATTGGCTGCCGTTTTTATGCTAAAATATTTGTCCTTTTCTTCTTTCATACAGTACTTATCATTTATCAAGTATCATCTTTTGAAAGAATATTTTTGAGCTCAAAGGACTCACAGATTCTACATGATGAACTGTGGAGCGTACAAAGTCAAAAATTATCACGAGTTGAATTACAACATTTTGATAACATTTTACACAAAGATGAGCAACAAAGCAGTCCCACACTAAGCGGCCAAGCCGAGTCACAAACACATGACTGGCGGAGCTAAACTCAGCAACTATAAACAGGTTGTTGATGATCTGAAGAATCAGATGATAATGGGCAACAACAGGGGTAAGAAGTGTAGGACACGGAGAAACGTGGGTAGTCCATCATCAGCTGCTTCAGCTATCTTCAGTATGTTTGGGGCAGGTAACAAAGTGAACGAAATGGGAGAGATTAAGACAAGGTTTCGAGAAGTGAAAGCTGAAAATGGAATATGGGGTGGTGGCCGAGTTCGGGTTATAAGATGGTTCAAGAAGGGAGCTGATTCAGTAGGGGTGTCGGCGAAGGGGTCAAGTAATATTTCTACCGAGTTCAAGAGGGTCACAAGTTCGAGGAAGTTCAGATTGGTGCAGCGGATCTCTGGTAGGAAACAGGTGAAAACGGAGCGGAAGGGGCTCGAATTGTGCAAGAGGAGGATTCTAATGGGAGTTGAATGCAAACCTGTCAATGACTCTGTGCGGCTTCATTATGGCAGGGATGGAGTCATTTTGGCCGAAGACCAAGCCTAGCGACCCAGGATCGCCAACTATGATGCCATCTGAGAACAGGAGAAAACAAGACAGTTGTTGTTGTTCTCATGTTTTTTTTTTTTGCTTTTTGTCTTAGTGTGCTTAGAATAATTGCAGTTAATTTAAATAATACCTGAGCCTTGAAAAAATGTTGTTTATAATATATGAAAATTGCTAGACTCAAATAACTGAGGCATAGTTCTATCCAGCCTCCCGCATATTGCCACCGGTACCTTGTGAGCTGTGACGAAGTCTATTAAACTCTTAAGTTGGTTCGTTCTTCTTCTTCTGATGCTCGGCTTGAAACTGTCTCAGCAGTTGTATGGACTGATGGTATAAGTTTAGATCTATTCCATCCACGTTCCTGCCCACTCGTGCATTAAGGATGCTCTGCAACTGCAAGAAACTCCAGAAAGATGAGACTGGTTGTACAAGCGGCAAATGCTGTTCGTATAAGAAAATGTTTTCTAAAATTACCTCATCGTAAGGCTCGACCAGAAGTTCACCAATGAATTGGTAGATGGAACCCTTTCTAAGAGTAAGGTCGCCTAGGTGCTGAGTGTT
>JAWWMW010000791.1:245187-266034 GCA_035048345.1 Echeveria elegans
ACTTCCAGGAAAGGCGACACTGAAGCTGCCATTGCTAGATTTCCTACTGGAGTGGTACAACTGATCTTCTGTTTTAAATATTTTGGAAAATTTTGGTGGCCTTCTGATGTTTGTAGGTTGTTCAAACCCATATGATACTTGGATCAATTTGGGTTCCGACCCCCTCAATCCGCTGAAACAGATGCCAAATGGCATTCCGTACGCCTCATACCCAGCTGGAACAGTGATCCCCGGGTACCCAGTGATCCCCAACACTTTGTAAGCGTCTTGGCCTAAAGTGACTACAACGTCCAGATGTAGTCATCCATTAGCTTCTCAAATGCATTACTGCTCACAGTTTTTGCCATGTCAAGTACTTTTATCAACTCTTCGTTGATTTCACGGTCCTTCGTGTATGAAACGGCAAGTTGGGAATCTTTCGATTCTGAGGTATCCTGTATTAAATAGAAATACATTGTGAAAGTTGTCATGATTTTGATAAAGTCATATATGTTCAGACGAATACTCACCGCACTGGAGTGGCTTTCAGGGATTCCGGTAGGTGGACTGTTGATATCATCCAGGAACTTTCGCAAATGACGTTGAATTTGAGATCAGGTCAGTGTAGACTGCTGGCATATCATCAACTATTATTGCACCTCTCTGCCTAGTATGACAAGTCGATCAGATCCACTTCAGGCATAAGCTGTTTCTTGATGATAAGATAACTACTCAGAAAGAGCATTGTGAAATGTACCTTAGCGTCTCCATATGCTTCTCAAACAATGAAGCTGTAACTGAGTCTGCGGGAAAGCTTTCAAGGTACGCTGTCTTGATTATTGCGAGTCTTTGTCCTTGCACCCCATCTTTATTCAGAAACTGTTTATACCCACCTTCGGGTATAAATCTAACAGCCTCTCCGGTTGCATCAGGCCCCCTCGGATCATGTCCTACAATGGCATCCAGCACCACGACAGCATCCGAGACAGTCCTGGCTATAGGCATAATCACGACAAAAAAAATAAAACTTGAAGGGTGCTTCTGCTTACCCAACGGTGCCTAGCTGTTAGGTAAAGGCTTGGAATGCCAGCCCGGCTAGTGAGTCCAACTGGAGGCTTGATACCAACAACTGAGTTTCGATCAGCTGAGCATGCAATGGAGCCATCTACCTCCGTTGCAAGTGGCACAGCAGCTATATTTGCTGCTACCAATATGGCTGCTCCGCTACTTGACCCACATGGATCACCAGCCGCAACATAAGGTTCTGCGTCATTGCAGAATCTCAAGATAGCTATACTACAAAGGAAATACACGAAGAAGATGTCAAAGCAAACTCACCACAGTTTGATGTCGTTTGATGCCATTTGTGCAACAGTCATTCTTAGCCTGCAGCGAGTTAGTGAGTGAATTCTCCGGAGGACTAACTTTACCTAAAATCAGAGCTCCGGCTTTCCTTAATCTTTCCACAACACTTGCATCAAGTTCACTTGACATGCTGTCTCTTAGCAGCACGGGTATTCCATGCAAAGAGCCAAACACTTTTAAATTATGATCGTCAAACTTCAGAGTTCAGTTGCAGATCTGCTTCATCAGCTTGATTTCGAGCTTCTGAATTAACTTCAACAACCGAGAAAAGCTCTGGATTAAGACTCTCAATTCGGCCAAGGTAGAAATCCACGAGTTCCCTCGAGCTGAGTTTGTTCTCAGCTAATGCTTTATGGGTTAGGTTTATTGTGGTTTCCTCAATCCTGAAATTAGACTCATTGCAAAAACTGGATGCAAATAAAGCAGAAGCAATGATGAGGTAGTTTGGATAGAAATTGTTTTAAATTTGATTTTCAACAATTGCAGCATGGAGCCAGATTACATTTGGCACTGAGAATGGTCGAAGTCAACACAACTGGAACTTTTGGAGAATGGTGGCATCATCCTGACTAAGGTAGCTTGCTCAAACCCATAAGCTATTTCAATCAGTTTTGGTTCGGACCCTCTTAAACCTCCAATGCAGATTCCAAATGGCATTCCATTGCTTTGGTATCCAGCCGGGACAGATATCCCTGGGTACCCGCCGATGGCCAGCATTGTTGCTATATCAGGGCCTAGTGTCACTATCGCGTCGAGTTTGCTCTCTTTCATCAGCTTTTCTAACCCATGGTCGCACAATTGTTTCATTGTTTCAATGGCCTGACTCTTCTCAGTTTCAGATATTTCCATCACCTCAGCTGCTAAAAAGGTGTCCTGGCCGTACTCCTCTAACTTCTCCTACAAAGATCATGTTATCGGAAGTTGGAAGTTGGGTTAATGCGTGAGCTTTCAGTTTTCACCAAATTAAAACTCTATGGCCTATGCATTACTTTTAACTGAAAGTTTGAATTTCTGATGCGCAGATGGTCAGAGACGAACCAGAATCGGGTTATTTGCATTGAAGGAAATTATGTCCGCTAGAGACCTCACGGGCGAGATGATGAGATCTTTCAAATATTTATTGAACAACTGCTTGAACTCGGATACCAGGGCAATGGCCTCACCGCTTTTATATGGGTTAAGGATCATATCCACATTCGGTATCTCCAAATGATCAACAACTACTGCACCTTCTCGCCTGAAAGATGCCGGTAAGAAACTTAATTATGTCATGGCTTACAGTACTGTCTACTCGAGCAATTTTCTTTATGTCATATGCATACCTTAACGTGTTTATATGCTGCTCAAATTCAGAAACTACGAAGGAATCATTAGCATAAGGATTTATAAATGGCGCCCTGACAATGCCTAATCTTTTCCCTTTGAGTCCATCTTTGTGAAGAAATTGTTGATACCCACCTTTTGGTATGAACTTAGCTGCCTCTGCTGTTGCCTCCGGATCACTTGGATCGTATCCAACTATGACATCCAACACTTGGACTGCATCCGATACAGTCCTGCATATTGGCCTTCCGAATGTTGCCAGAAAACCACAATGGATCAAATCACTAAACCAAGTTCCGCTTAGGAAAGTATAGGAAGTCAGAAAATTACCCAACAGTGTCCATTCGAGCTGAAAGTGGGATCACACCGGCACGACTAGTGAGTCCAACAGTAGGCTTGATTCCCACCACAGAGTTCCTATCAGCTGGGAGTATGATAGAGCCATCCGTCTCCGTTCCCAAAGACACTGCCACCATATTTGCGGCCACAGAAATGGCTGACCCGCTACTCGACCCACCAGGACTGCCCGTTTCAACATAAGGATTCTATGCATTTATGAAGGCCATTCAGGATCCAAGAATCAAAAGTAAGTCTATTTTATGTCGAAGGGATGCCTAATTCAACACTCAAGAACAGTAGAATCGTAACTCACCACGCCTTGTCCACTCCTTGCGCACCATCCATCAGGAATCTTCTCCAGTGACCGAAACTGATACCACTCAGTCTGACTAGCCTTTCCAAGTATCACAGCTCCAGCTCTCCGCAACTTCTCCACAACCATGGCATCCCGTGGCACAACAGACCCCAACAAAGCAAAAGACCCTGCAGTAGTATTCATCTTGTCTTTGGTCGCTATACTATCCTTAACCAGCACAGGGATCCCATGCAATGACCCGAGTCCTTGGTCTCTTTGTTTCTCGCACTTCCATCGCTTATCGGCCTCCTCAGCTTGCTGAAGTGCTTCAGGGTTCACTTCTACCACTGCGTGTAAAATGGGGTTCAGTGTTTGGATCTGGTGGAGGTAGAGTTCAGTTAGCTGCCTTGACGTGAATTGGGATTGGGCGAAGGCCGTGTGGATTTGGTCAATAGTGGCTTCATGAATGTTGAAGTGGGTAGAACTGACTGAGTTTGATCTGAAGCAGCACAAGACTACAAGCAGCAGAAAGGTAAGGTGAAGGTAAGGTTTCTGAATCTCTCTACCCATTTTTATGATCTGAGATTTTTAGCTTATGTGAGAGAGATGAGATACTAAAAATCAAACCTTAAGCTTAAAAAAGTACACTGTATAATAAGTTAATATCAACTTGGCTAAAAAGTATATATTAATCGCATTGCAAATCAAGCAAATCAGGTTCGATTCCGGACGAAGCAAAACTGGACTGCAAATGATTTAAGTGGGCAAGAACAAGTAATTTATTTATCATCATATGATACTGTGATGATGATGATTCATACTACACTCAATATTTATAGCCTGATACCACATACTATGGTGGAGTGACTGGATTTGATCATTTGCAGGGTGTAAGCTTGCAGGGGATCTTTCCGTATCCGGTGTTGGCCCTTTTAAACTTGAGAGCGGTGAGGAGGGCGAGTCTTGGCGAACCCAAAAGAGCATCATTTGTGCGCTGGACGACGGAGACCGCATTGTATGGGAACTGGAGGCTGTTGAAGGCATTGAGATAGGAAGTTGTAGCTTCTCTAAGTAGAGTTTTGTAAGTATCTCCTCGGCCTTGGAGACTTTGCCAGAGTGAGATGTTTGTTCCGTACTTTTTTGCTGCTATCGGTCCGAATGCTACTGCAACTTTGGTGTCAGGGTTTATTGCCCTCCAGTAGCACTTGTATTGGGCGTTTGTCCAGTACCTGCCGCGAGTATTATCAAATTAGTAATTACATATTTACACGCGTACTATGGGATTATTTTAACATGGTTTTTTTTAAATGTTTACTGGTCGGGGCAGGCTGTGGCTTCGATGAAAGGCAGTGGAGGAGCTGATGGTATACGAATACGAGGCAACGGTGGAAGTTTAACAGTGGGGGTTGGACTCGACGGGGTTGAGGCCCCTGTCCTAAGAGCAGGGAGAGTTGTGTTTGAGCAAGCAGACGCAGGCTGAGCAGGTTGAGCTAGTAAAGAGTCCACAGTGTACATCCCCATATTGAACAATTTAAACGCAAGTCGAAGCTTCTGAGCAGGTCCAGACGCCAAACCGCAAGCTCTTGCACCTGGCTGACTGTGGTTACTAGAAAGCTGAACCGAGCAGTTGCTCAAGTCTGGTGTTCCATCAAACCTCATCATGTAGTTTCCCACCAGATTGGTAGTTCCTTCTCTGATCAGCGAAGGTTGCCCATTTGCGCCGATGCAGGTTACAGTGATGTTCGATCCTGCAAAAAAAAAACAGAAAAAAAGAATCCTTAAAGCTCCCAACACAAAGAAGGAACTATGCAGATTAAAAGAGTTACTACCTGCAAGGGGATAATCTAACACAGAGAGCTTCCCATCTTTGCAGCGATCGCAGAAAACTGTACCAGTGACTGTGGTTTGGGCTTGTGCACCATGAACGGCAACACAAGTAACAAGTAAAATAGCTGCAAAAAAGGCCACAGAATCCATGATGCTTAGAAGATACCGGTAAAGGAAATATACTAATGCTTAGAGAAACCGAATAAGTATATATAAGGCGTTAAGTCGGTTAGAGGGAAATGTGAACGGTGCGGAAGAAGTCATCCTGTTTCTGCTGCCATGAAATGTAATGGGACGCCATGTTTGTAAGTTTACAACTCCCAACTGCGTCTATTTATGAGTTTGTGGGAACTTACCCATTTCGAATTGATTACGTGTAGCTGCGGTACATAGCGCAAGATCCCAGGAACCGGCCCAGATGTTGTTTTCCTTGGCACCGATTTATAGACTTTGAAGAATATAAGAGGGGATGGTTCTGAGATTGAAGAAAGAGTCAGAGAAAATGAGTTAATGGAAGAGACATAGGTCAGTGTGTCAAGCGGATAGATTTGAACAAGATAGGTTGAAATTTACTCAGTATGGTTGGAGAGTGTCTTTTGTCAACAGTGGTTATAATATCATTACAATGTCCATGAAAATTGAAAAGCTTCTACTTTGATGTTGATCATTTGGTATTGGTCGTCTTTTAATCAATGTAATGAAATATACATAGCAAAGTTGCATGAAGAGTAGTGTAGCAAACATACCAGTTTTTACAAGTTACAGTCTGTGACAAAATCTTAAACATGTAATAAGAATGTGTGTAAGTACTACGACAGTAATAACAATTTAACAAGTAAAAAATAGGAAAGGCACGGAACAGGTAATGAGTTCATGAATGCAAAACTTCAGTATTTCTTGCAGGATGGATGGTTTTTCTTGGTTGCTTTTCTAGGCCAAAATGGGTGCAGGCTCTTTTAGGCTTTTAGTTCTCTTCAGGGTTTTCCGTTTTCCTTGATTTTTTCAGCAGGTTTGTCAGCACTACACCAAAAAGAGAGAGTGAGTGCACGCATTCTAAAATTCAAATCTACTAACCATAAAAGCAACAAGAAACAGCGCTTCAAGCACGCGACGTGAATATAAATTCGTATGGTTACATCCAAGTTTCAGCAAGCCAACGACAAAGACCAGATTAATTCTAATAAAACTCACAACCGACTGGGAAAGCAACATGGCAACTTTATTCTCAGAGAGCAGTTGATGTCTAAGCAAACACATGAAGCACACACACTGGTATCTAACACATGAAGCACACACAATGTAACTTAACGACGGATCACAGAGAGCAGTTGATGTCTAAGCAAACATAGTATGTATCCCCTAGTATGACAGAATGAGACGTCGTCTATTACTCAACCATCACAGTAATTGCTACGAAACTGGGATCACCTGGCTTATCAAGCATCCTATTATCAAGAAATTATTTATCTAGTGTGAAGAATAATTTCTGGATCAATGCAACAGTTGAGGTTACACTAATAATATAAAGTTTTCATCGTTTTACAAGGAATAGCAGAGGGGGGAAAAGAATATATAAGAGCCATAACATGATGCCAGACACCACCAAATGCAATCCTACCCAACCTATCAAAAAATGAACAGCATGGACTAGGTGGGTTCTTTCAAATGCATGCACACCAAGAAACAAAAAGAAATTGTAAGTACTCATACAAACCTTGTTGGACGAGCATCGTCGGTAGGCTCAGGCTTTCTCCAGCTTCTTTCAGTTTTCTCCTCCCCGACACTCCCACTCCTGCCAAATCCCTTTTTAGCTGAACCCGGCCTTTCACTTCCTTCAGCTCCAATCTCCTTAATCTTCAAACTATCAAGCTGCTCATCAATCTTCTTCCAATCCTGTCCCTTCTCCGCCAACACCTCTTCTCTAGGCCGAGCCTCACCAAATGGATTAAAAGACCTTGGCTTTACCAACACATCAGGACTCTGCGGCCTTTCAAGAGTCACAGGCAATGTTCTCCGTTGCAAATTCAGCTTTGGCCTACCAACACTACCATTCTCACCACCATTCACAACTCTCTCTTCCTTCTTCCTCCCCCAACTATCCCCATCCGCACCTCCACTGTTCGCAGTGAACGGCTCATAACTCCTCCTCTCCCTTTCAAACCCCGACGATCCTCCAAACCTCCTTAGTGCACCACCATCAGAAGGCAAAAAGCTCTTCTTCGAAACCCAACTATCAGACTCATCAGCCTTCGAATCCGTTCCAAAAAAACTCCCTCCACTCCTATCCCTCCTCTCAAACCCTCCACCAGTACCACCACCAATGGCTTTCTTCCCAATCGCCCAATTATCAATCTCATCAGCTCTACTGGGTCCCAACGGCTCTCTAGACTCTCTCCTACCTTCACCATCACCTCCTCTACTGCCACCACCACTCCATCTGTCACCACCACCATCACTTCTCCCCACCATCCCATACGACCTAAACCCTCTCCCACCTTCCATCATCTCCTCAGCACTTCTCTCTCTAGGTCCAGTCGGTAACTTCAACAAATCCTCATTAGTCAACCGATTAGTTTTCACAGCACTATAACTACTGAATTCCGCTAACGACAAAGTCTGCCCTTTCTTCTTCTTCCCTTTCGTCGCTGCCGCCGCCGATAGCGATGGAAAATCGGAAGATTCGACAGCCGAAGCAGCGGAGTATTTGGATTGCTGTTGTTCCATGGCTTTGCGTTCTTGTTGAAGCTCTTCTTCGTGCTCTTCGGAGTCTAAAGCCCATGCGCCTGGCTTAGTCGCCCATGCTGAAACGGTCGCAGCCATCGTGAAGAGTCGTCGAGTTTTCGGATTTGGTTTCTCTCTCTACTTTTTTTGATCGCTGTTGTTGTTAGGTTTTGTGATTTGGGGAATGATGATAGCTTACGGATTTATGGACGGTCGGAGATTGATTTTCTTGATCCGACGGTTCAGATTGGTTCTTAATATTTTTATCTAAATCACCCCCTTTTATATATTCGTTTTCAACTTTTATGGAGTGTATTATAAAAATAAAAATAAAACTTTTATTGTAACGTAATTAATTTCCACTTGGTACGAGGAGAGGAGTAGAGTTTTAATGTTGTACTATTTAATACGGTGAAATCAGAAATGTGACTGTAACCTATGGAAATTTAAGAAGGATGAAACTGCTAATATAAAAAAAATGTAAACCGTACTTGGTGAAAAATGACATCGTCTCCATAGCAAAATTAGTTTTTTTTAATTAGATAATGTGATACAGAAATGGGAATGTGATAGTCTTATTTTTACTTTATAGTTACACTAAATAGATAGTGTAAAGTTTTCATTTTAAGTATTTTAAAGAAAACATACATGTTTTTATTTTTTTTTCGATTGGTGATTTCAAGTATTACAAGAACATTCTTATAGCATATCTAGCTAGTTCAAAGTACATAAATATGGTGAGGTAGAATTTGAACCCTGTACTTTTGAAAAGTTTGTCAGACTTCTCAACCAATGAATCACCACCCCATTGGCTACATGTTTTTATTTAACGTTAAGAAAATGAGATCAATATTTTTTTTGTAATTATTTTGTTTATGTAAAAAATATAAAATAGAAAGCTGCAACGATGTACGTACTAAAGTAGTGGGAACGGAAGGCAGTAGTGGCCGGTGGAGTGGGCAAGTAGATGCACTTGGAAAATGGATGATGGGGAATGGCTACTTGTTTCTCTATGTAAACTTGTCTACAGATTTCATCCACACGTGTGTCTATGTATACAACTTACAAGCTCTTTATGTACAAAGAACCAAAGGCTGTAGGGAATCTTACGAAGCTGACCTGAGTAGTGCTCCATATTGAGCTCAATGGCAGCTTTGCGGAACGGGCGTGGGTCACTGAGGAATCGCTATGAATCAAAATCCTTTAGCCTGTGTAGTTTTGATCAGGGACGGAAATAATCTGAGTTTGGCACTGAGATGTAGTGACCACTGTCTTCTTTAGTTGACTCATCTGACCATGTTGTTCCGTTACCTGCGTTCAACATTATACATAAGATGATATTAATCGTGGTGTTACTGTTACTGAAACCAGATTCAGTTTTTATTGGATGGTATAGATAAGTTGTTACCTGCTGGCCAGCTCTCCTGTTCTCTAGTTGCGTGCAGTATGATTGTTCCTGAGAGCACTGTGATGAATCCGCATATTTCAGAGGCAATGTCACTTGCATCCTGGCCTGCCCAGTCCTGAGGAGTTTTGAAACAAGTTGATTAGTTTATTTAAGCTAGACTCTAGTGGAGTATTTTACACGGTGAGTTTCCGAGTAAACACGCAGTCTGCTTACCTTGAACATTATTGCACTAGCAACGATAGTCAGAGTCGTGAACATTACATAGTATATGGGAGATACAATGGCTGCCTTAAATGTGTCCAGTGCCTGCAGAGGAATACTGTCAGACAATTTTGCCAAGATTCAAAAGTAATTAATGAACTTAATGTACTTGAAGATGGGTCGTAAATAGCAGCTTACCTTATTCAGGTAATTTAGCTGCGTGACAACACAAACCACTGCAACGGTAAAAAAGAACCAAGTTTGAGGGTATGTAAGTTGGTTAATTCCTTCCAGAGTGAGCTTTATGGCTATTCCAATGGCTTTTACACTCATAACCTAAAGGGAACACAGTTTCAATTTGTGTCAGGAAAATCACTTTCAGACTAAATTTCGAGCAGAAGCTACCGGAATAAGAGCAATTCCCTTACCGTAAGTGCACCCATCAGTGAGCATATTCCCAAGTAAACAAGTACATTTGTTTGCCCATAACGGGCTTCAAAGTACAGCACCAAAGCCAGCACTATAGACACGGTAGCAGCAACATATACCAAAAATGCTGGAAATACAAACAAGAAAGTTAAGCTAGGCTTTCAACAGCAAAGAGTTTATGCAATGGACAAATTGATGAGACATTAAAGACTGTGTAAACCTGGTTGAGTGGCCAGGAGCCATATCTCTTGAACAGACGTAGGACTACGCTCCTGTGGTGCATGAATCACGATAACAACAGAACCCACAATACATGAAAGGCACCCCAGAACACCTAGTTTTGGAAGTTTTTCCTTCAATAGGAAGTGTGCCAGAATAGCACTATACTCAAATTTATCAGAATCATCTCAACTTTTTCTAAAATGAGAAAAATACAGCGCACTAATCACCAGTACACCACCAAGGCCACTAACCTAATTATTATACTGAGTGCCCCAAGAGGAGTAACTAAAACAGCAGGAGCATAAACATATGCGACAAAATTCGCAGCCTCGCCAACAATCACTGTTGCAATACAAGGCAAGCACACATGGTTAAAGAAGATATTCGGATGGTGTTTTCTGAAGACTAACCGTGTTCGCAAAAAAACAATGGAGTCTTCAAGTTGCATAGTTACTTACTCATCACCATGCCAGTCCACCATAGAGGCTGTACCAGGTATGCATACCCTCCAACACCTAGCACAACAAGAAACGAAAACACCGTCAAAACAAACCAGTTCACTCGTGATAAACAAAAGCATTTCCGTCCCACATAAATGCATAACGATCATCATAGTGTTAATCATAGCATCAACGCAATCACCACCACATGCTACAAAAATCCTGATCTTGTTTCGCATATTCTATCAGTGTTCAGAAAACCAAGGCCTCTAGGAATCTATCAGTGGTAACACGAATACGATAACCTTTTTAAAAGAATCATTATAATCATACAAGAAAAGCAAAAGCTCACCAGCACGAGTTCCAGCAACAGCAGCAGCTCGTTTCAATCCCTTCTTCTTCAATATAAAACTCGTACCTATGAACACGCTAGACAACACCGCTAGTGTCAGCCCCGTCGCGTTGTCCGATACCATCACCATCTCAAATCAAATCTCCTAAAACCTAAATATTCTTTTCCTCTAAATTCGAACCGTATATGCCATAAGAGTAAGGAGAGATGTCGACGATGAGTAACGAATTGAGCTTCCGCCAGTTGTCTGACGCTAAGGTTCGGTGCCGTCGTCGTCAGAAGCTTCCCGCTTCATCGTGCATCGCACACCACACATCAACCTCCAACGGTTCATATATCCCCACGTGTCACCAATCCACACCCTCTCTCCCGCTCCTCAGACTTATATTTATATATTCATCAACCACCGACACCGAACCACAAATCTGACAAAAGACGATATGTTAATGGGTCAGCCGACTTCTCTGCAAGCCCATTACGATGGCCCAATTGAGAACAGAGCGTGGTTACTCAGGTCACGTGGAGTGAGTGATGGTGTGACTGATTTTGTCTCCTTATCCCGTGGAATTATTTAAGCGCCTTAATCCGGATTTAACGAGTTAATCAAACTCGATATTACGAAAGAGTAAACTAAACGACAGTGGATTAGAGATCTCAAACCGCAAGATCAAAGCTCAGACTTATTGGAGTACAAATCGGAAACAGAAAAAAAGACGGCAAATTAAAAACAGATAAGAAGACACTGAGCATGATCGAGACTGACGAGTGGGCTGACGTCATCATCTTCTAACTGAGTTGACCACAGTCTGCGATGACCACAGGCTTGGAGGTTTTGCCAGATCCAGATCCAACTTTCTCCACAGCTCTGACAACATCAAGACCTTCAACGACTTGACCAAACACCACATGCTTACCGTCGAGCCAATCAGTTTTAGCAGTACAGATAAAGAACTGAGAGCCGTTAGTTCCAGGACCGGAGTTAGCCATGGATAAGATTCCGGCACCGGTGTGTTTTCTGACGAAGTTTTCATCAGCGAATTTAGCACCGTAGATGGATTCGCCGCCGGTACCGTTACCTGCGGTGAAGTCGCCTCCTTGACACATGAACCCAGGGATCACGCGATGGAAAGATGAGCCTTTGTAGTGAAGCGGTTTGCCGGATCGGCCTACGCCTTTCTCGCCGGTGCATAGTGCGCGGAAGTTTTCGGCTGTGCGTGGGGTGGTGTCGGCGTAGAGTTCCATTACGATGCGGCCGGCTGGTGTGCCGCCGATTGACATGTCGAAGAAGACCTTAGGGTTGGGCATGGTGTTAAGTGCTCGATTGATTAGCGAGGAGTGACTGTGTGAAGAGGGAAAGCTGGAAGGGACAGATTTATAAGCCGAAGAGAGCTGGGGATATTTTCGTGAGGATGAATCGAGACCGTTGAATAGGACACGTGGCGTTATTTGAGGGAATTGGGATTTGTGGACTTAACTAGGGTCTAGTAAAGTGAGGCTGACCATGGTTAGATCAGCCGCACCCGTTGGTAACTCTGGGTACTAGGGAGGGGCCAGAACCAGATGCTTGAAGCCTTGTCGTTATCTGTTTTGTTAAAACGCGGACGCTTTACTACGTACATAGTGCAAACAAACCCTAGCACAGTCTTTTAAAGTTATTAAAACATATATGTTGTTATCTTGAAGTTATTGAAACTGGATCAGCCCTCAGCTAGACGTTTCGAAGAGTTGCAAGTAACTTTCAATCTGCAGGACTTCGGGATAAGCTAAGGAGATGATCTGCTTCAGCGACTTGATTGATGAGTTCAGGAACGAGTGATCCTCCCCAGCTGAGCAAAAACACGAGAGAAGTATACATATTTATAACTTGAGTTTTGTACACTAGGATACATTGAAAATGAACGTACCTTTGAGAAGTGATTTGATTTCCTTTGAAAAATCTTCAACACGACCATGCACGGGTTGAATTCCACATATTTGTGAAACACATAGTTCCAAGTATAAGGCCATTTCCATTATTTGCAGGAGTAAAAGACATAGGTTTTGGTTTTCCGTTGATAATTGGCTTGGCTTATTGCTACTGCAAAGCTCGGTAACAATGACGATTGATTGATCCTGTCATTGGCAGAAGGTCGTATAAAGCAAGTGTGAACAGATTTAACCAAGTGAAAATGGAAAATGCGACTGTGAAATTGTGTACCTGTAGCCCCTGTAAAATGTTTGGCATAGGAAGCTCAGGAAAATGAGCAAGATCGACAAAGCCCATTTCCTCGGCTCTTTTAGCTGCACTTTGCGCTTGTATGCACAAAAACTTCAACACAAGAAATGCAATCTTGTACAACTGAATAGCGGTCAAATCAGAGAAATGTGTCTGATTAGTACTTCCGGTTGACTGGTCTTTGACTGTAAGTGCGGTTGAGCTGCTCGAGGGAACATTTGGCTGAGGTTTCAACACACAACCAAGGGGGCAAAGGGCAAACCATCCATTTTGGCTTTTTATAAGAGATGGCTTGTTGTTAAGCTCAACCTCGTCTTTAGATAGAGGAAGACATAAAAGAGGCGGAACCCTAGCCAATTCTCCCATTTTCTGAGTACCCCTGCTAATGTAGGCGAGGAGATGTATACTCGTCTCCCGCAGATCTGAGTTCACATCCTTCATAACCTTAGCCCATGAGTGCCAGTGTTTCACCAGTGCACACATTAGTAATAGAGTCTGCTCCGTGTCTTGTAGACAAGAAAATGAAACCGGCATTCTTTGCGCTCTGGCTCTTTTCTTGTCATGATCATCTGAAGGAAAATCTGGTGCCTGTAGACTACTAGTGATGATATGAAGTTTCTCAGAGAATAGACTATATATAACATTCTCCAAGAGATCAAACTGCGAAGATGCATCTCTCAAAGAGCAGATACTTGCAGTCAGAATGGCCAGCCCAAGTCCCCATATGCTGTATGGCTGCTTCAGCTTATCAAATGATTTTGAGAGACTCTTTTCTGTCCGACTGTATGTAAAAGGCTTCCCATCAGACAAGTCACCAAACAATGTTCTGAATGAGGAAAAAAATCCATTAGTAAGAAGCATCTCAGCACCACCGCTTGTCCGAGCTAAGGTCAGTAAAAACTTAAGTATAACAGGCACGGAATCTGGAGCATTTTTATCAAAAAGTATGGTCATAACTTGGGGAAGTATTAGCTCCTTCTTCAAAATTGGAAACCACGTTTTGGCAGTTATGAAATGTCTCAACACTACGTCCATGGTAGCCAGTGAGAGAATGCAAACGTGAGCTGATTCAGTGTTTTTACACAGGACAGGCAGCAGAAGGATACAAGCATTAGACACCTCTGTGAATCCTTCGACCGGAGTAGCATTTGAATTATCAACATTGCTACAACTTTGAAAGAACTCTATTGTTGATAGAACCAACATGAGTAAGAGCTTTTTCAATCTTTCAGAACCAGCCACCCTTAAATCATTCAATAGCTTGAGGCCGGCAGTAGATCTCTTGATGAGCGCAACACATTCTTGTGGACGTAGTTTTTGCGAAATATATCTGATGAGAGTTAACAACAGTTCAACTTGAGATCCAAGAATATCCAGGAGATCTTCTCGAGCATCAAGAACTGGATCAATTGTGTCCAGGGTGCCCTGGAAACAATTGCAGATATGATCTATGCAGGAAAGTGAAACTTCCTCAGAGAGTAGCCCAGTTGGTGGTGTCATCTTCTCAGTGCACTACAATAGCAGGTAGCCCGAAGTCAGAGAGTACCGAAATTATTTTTTCCTTTACTAAACATAAATATGTATGAAATGTTTCATGAGAGCCCAAAAAATAAGTAAAATAAAATGTAGACCCAATTAGCATACAGTGTGGTACGACATCTTTAAACAATGTCGAACTGAACATCTCATTAAAATGATACATATAAAGACTTACAGTTTCTTTGTACATAGCCAGAGCGCTTTGCAATGCTTTCAAGGCAGAAATCCTGGAAGCAGCCTGTAAAACCATTAAATTTGCTTCTTGCAAATAAGATAGCATTTGCTCAGCAATCGATTTGCTAGCCTTCCATGTTGACTGATCCCAAGTTTCTAGACCTAGATGTGCTTTTAAAAGTTCAATGTTAACCAAAGGTAACGATCTAACATCTAATGGCAGATCCTCATCATTTATACGCTGTTGGTAACTTAGCAAGAACTTCGAATCAAGTAAAACTGCTGAAAGCTCCTTGAATGGCCCAGAACTTATTGTGCGTCCCTCGAGCTCTCCTTGAAGATGATGGTATAGATCACAGAATATTAGACAGCTAAGCTCCTTTCCTTCACTAAAGTCGAGCAAGAAAATGAAAGCCTTTTAACACTTGCAGCATTAAGCAAACAGATGTCGAGTAAAATGCTTTAGGTGTCAACTGTTACTCATGCTTTGAATTCAATACATTGCATATGATCAAGTATTGAATAAATGTGATGACCAGCAAACTTTGCGTGTTCACAAAAAGAACAGCTATTGATGAGCAGCTACTCTAATTTAATCTCAAACAGTGAGGTAACTAAGTCAGCTACTAGCCCAGCACCATATGTTTAATAGGCTTAGTTTGCTTAACTCTGCTAATTCAGGTTTTACATATCAAAAAATAAACTTGTAGTTCGGAAAACCATGCTTTCTGTCGTGAGAGAATACCTGTAATGATGCTTTGAATACTGAGCTAATAAGTCTTGAAAAGAAGTCAGGCTACTTAGCTGCAACACGAAATTAAAAGACCTCAACACAACTTTATTAAACATGGTCATGGATTTTGGAATTTGAAGCATAAAAGTACTACGATCAAAAGAAAATTCTGATCTGGCATAAAGACGAATGTTCGCTGTCAGACAAGCATATACACACATGAGCAAAGGAAACTAATTGTATAGCACCTTACCCTAGTTTGCAACTTTTTTATTTTCTCAATCAATGATACAGCCAAACTTCCACAGTCTCCTTGTTCCAAATTTGCCATCACATGGACACAAAATAAGCTTACAGCGACCTGCACCACACCGAACCTTATAAGTCAATAGTAAGGGGAAAATGGGGTCTTATTCCTACAAGCTACAACTTATAGATTGAAGCCGTCCCTCCTCTTTTGACTAAACATCTTAACTACAAGGATTTATGGCCGGGAAAACATGTGGGTGTCTAAAATTTACATCAATAAGACAGTGTAATGGCTTATGATGTCAATACGACACTTGATATTCTAACAGCCAACTTACAAGTCATCAGATAACAATGGGTTTCAGGGAAAGATCACAGAGAGGAATAGTAAAATACAATAAGATGGTGAAAGATAAAAGATATTCAGACCACACCTTAGCACGGGAAAATATTGGGTGCTTGAAGTCACAAGAGACTGATGATTTGATCAAATTCCCAAAAGTTGAGCTCTCAGGCAAGCTTAAGAGTATATTGGTAATGCCAGTGGAATGTTCAATTTTCTTGTTTGCCAAAGATTCAGATGTTGGTCTCAGATTTTGAGCTTCAAGCAACTTCTTTTGCAGAAACATTTCACATGCCATTATTTCCAAGACAGCACATTGACATTGGCACTTGAATGCCACAAGGGCATCCACACTGGAACGGAGATCAACCTTTCCAGAGTTAGCAGGTGAAAGAAATGTACTTAGATACTTCCAAAATTTTGTTTTTTTAACCGACTGAATAATGCCTGCATACTGAACAGCTCCACGCCACAATTCCCTCAGGAAGTTCAATATAAGCAGCAGTGTCTTGGGATTACTGAGGAAATCAAGCATTCATTTAAAGTAATTAATGCGAGAGAATAAACAACATGCTGCCAAACGATTGCACATACCGATTCAAAAGGTCATCAGATTTCTCAATATATTGAAAAAGTCCATCAATCATGACTCTTCCGCAGACATCGGAGTTGCTTGAATGGACATCATCACTGTCATTAGCAGAGAGCACAGATACAAGAAATGCAGGCTGCAAAGACGCATTATTCTCTTGGATTATTGAATGTTGTTAAACGAAACTAAGTTACTGAGCAACTAGATATCACTTGTAGGAAAAATATGTTAACGCTGATGCTCAGACATTTGGTCAGCTGACTAGGTGAGCTTCATACTCAAGTTGGCTACTGAAGACTATTCATAAACTGAAGCTGAAAACCAATACCTGAGTGTCTAGCATATTTCTAATGATATATATATTGTTTAGCTATCTCCAATTTCACTTCATTCTGGACTCTAACATGTCAGCTTTTTTTTCTATTTTTTTTGTTTCACTACATCAGTTCAGCCTCCAACAAGGGTATTTTAATTAGATGTTACTGCAAAGATAATACCTCATCATCCAGATTCCTACTCATCTAAGTTGGAATGGCATGCCACATTTTAAAACATGAAAATCCAGAACAACTGGCTTGATGCATAAGCATATTTAAGGATATTGATGATTTCACGGTAGAGGAAGGCATGAACCTGATAACATGCTGCAGAAGTCAATGCTCTAATGGCAGCAACAAACAGGGATTCATTCCACACTGTTTCCTTCCACAAAATTTTGTTCATTGAATGCTTGAACATGTTAATCTGAATCATGGGTGATCTTAGTTGCACAAACATCACATGGAAAATTTTGAAATAACATGAAAATGAGAGAGAGCAGCACCTGCTTTTCATCAAACTCAAAACACGAATTCCTGTGAACGTAATGTGGAGAATAATCAGCTATACTGAATAAAACGCATAGTGCCCTAGCAGCAGCCACTTGTATCGCCTACAAGAAGAGACTCAAAAGTCAAATAACAGATCCGTGGATATTTTAGATGAATGGAGTAATGCATTAGATTTTACTCCTAGAAAAGAGAGTCATCAGCATATTCAGATGAATTTCTTACAGTTTTGCGAAAATATGAGACCAAGGAAATCACTGCTGTAGCAACAGGGACGGGTTTGACAGAAGATGACAGCAAAAGTTGGCAAAACACCAGCGATCCAGATGCCAAGTCCTAGAAATTCAGTGTGAAAAACAACTTCACTAATATCAAACACAGAGGCTTTAAAAGGAATGGGCCTTGAACAAGATTACAGCTATAGAAAGTAAATCGGAACACAGAATTTGGATTCCAATAAAAGATGATGCAAGAGCATAAAAAGGAGTCCCCAAAATACAACAAAATCTCTTCAAATACCAGAAAAAAGGGACATTTAGGGTCACCGCTATGTGAAAGAATGATGTGTGTATAGAACATACCTCTGAGTATTCGGAAAGGACAATGACAATGATGTCCAACACGGCGGATATAGCACATTCCAAACCCTCAATCTCAGCTATGTCATATAGTCGACTGATGTAGAGATTCTGAGGCAAACAAAAATCATATTTTCATAACCCAAAATGTACAAAAAAGTGGACTAGGAACTAACAAAAAGCAATAATATATGCGAACTTGAATGTGGAAGTGGCAGAATGGTACCTCTAAAGTTTCTGGAGAAGTACAGATGATTTGCACTAGTGCTTTGTGGATGGAGGAGTCATGTAGCAAAAAATATTCTACAGTCTTGCTAATCTTATTAGTTTGTGGGGAAAAAATTAAGCATTGCTTAATCATCTCAAGTACCTGCAAAATCAAAAAAGTTGTCCGAAAAATAGATGCATAGATTAGCTAGGAGGAATGTTTATCGTGCAATCACACAAAGTGGATACCGAATAGTATAATGTAAACACGGGAAAAAATTAACAGTTAATTATGTACAGAGATAATAAAGTGTAACTGAAATGTGTTATTTATCAGGTTAGCGTATATCAAATGAATATAGGTCTGATTCCTTAGCAAAAAGAGTGCAGTACTAAAACCTCCGCTTTTGAATCAGGGTGGTTGACAAGCAAAAGAGGCAAGCAAGCGAAGCTACAAAAAATTGATGCTTCAAATGGCCATTATAAGTTTCATGAAGTCTGCAACCATGAAATCCATGTTGCACACACCTTCAGGGTTATAGTCCACCGAACATGCTTGACTTTGTATTTCCAGTGTCCATGGTTCAAAAACACATGCTGAAGTAAAAAAATAACCAGAGAATGAAGAACGTCACTCTCTAAGCCAATCTTTAGAAGCTGCACTGTGAGTTCCAGCACTGTAATAAGACACCAACAACTGTAATAAGACACCAAAGTACTTAACTGTAAGCTCAAAACTTCAAACAAAGGAATGAAGCGGGTCAACCTAATTTATAATTAGCAACAGATTCTCCATGTGACTTCACTAACATATCTACACATACCAGAAATGGTCAAGGTGCAGAGATTATCATTCTGCTCACTTTCAAGTACAAGCATTTTCGCAAGCTTTCCAGAGGGTAACCACGGATCCCTGGAGGAAAGTGTGCACGTAAATGACTGGTAGGCACAGGGGGCAACCTCCCCGTAAATATTTATAAATAATATAATAAGTATGACCTATATCACTGTTGTTGAAGTCATTTCCCTCACATAAGAGTGCATAAAGGGATTAAAACATGTATATAGTTCTAGTCTAAGGCTTACCTCGATGATCCATGATATTCCACATCATGTGTTCTATTTGTGAATGATATGTCAAAAATACTAGCCTTTAGAGCAACTTCGGACACGTGAGTTGGAGAACTACCACAGAAAAATAAAAGCAAATCCAGTCGGTAGATATTACTGTCCAAAACTTAAATGCTGCTAAGATGCAGAAACTAACAATAACTGAACTGATATAACAAATTAACAATCACTGATCATCAAAAACCACAAGTGAGGAATCTCCTAAAAAAGCAATACATTCGTCAGCATGTTTACCAGACTGCAACTAATATAACGGATCTAACATTCATGTTGTAAAAATGGTGACCCACACATTCAATAGCCATAACGATGGGTACATACACATAGAATATCATCAAGAAAGTTTCACTCAGCAACTGTCAACCATAAGTCTCCACAAAATCAACATACAATATACTAAGATTCGGAAATGCAAACATCTGAGATAAGCTGACACAATATAATTACCATTTCAACAACTTAGACAAAATGTTGATACTTGATGCCATCAATCTGACACTGCTTAAATTCAGGGGCAAATTGCTATTCAGATTGCAAAGTATCTCCACAAAATCCATATGACACCTACGATAAAAGAATATATCAACCAGCGAATAAAAAGGAAAACCATACGTAGTTTTGGATAGCAAAGCACTAAAGCACGAGGCTGCTACAAACCAGGAATTGTTTTCTGCATGCCCATTCATGAAGGTGGTCTCAAGATGAAAAGAGTTGCCAACTTTCATCATTGCATAGCCTACACCCTACAAAAAATGCTTAAAATAAGAACTATCAGAGGTTATAGGAAGTTTATTGGTATGTCCATATATTCTTTTGGCTTGATAAACAATTTCAGTTACGAACACAAAATATTCATTATAAATGATCCTTTTTTATAGTCAGAAAAATTGGAAGCGTATATCTCTGCTGAGTGAATGTCAGAATATATATATATATATATATTCAAAGTTGCCTTAGCTTCATATGAATCAGTAAGTCTTTTCATCTTTCAAGAATCCAGCTTCATCGGTGACTAAATAATTAGACATTAACCGTGTGTCCTTGCCCCGTCTATACTAATGAACGAGTAGTAGATGATGCTAGATCTCTTGTACTACAACTCATCTTGAAACCACTGGCATAGTGGCATATCACTTAATTAATAGACTACACTGTCTCATGTGTAGAGGTGGCAAATTGGACCATTTATATAAATGGTCCATAAATGGTCCATTAAAAATTTATTTACAACCCATTAACCATCTATTTACAATCCATTTACAATCCATTTAAATATCACTATACTAAATGGTCCATTAAAAAATCCATTTACAATCCATTGTTCTCTTTTCATTTTTTTTTTGCATTCAAATTGTCTT
>JAWWMW010000795.1:28682-41583 GCA_035048345.1 Echeveria elegans
ATTAAATGGATATTAATTGGATAATCTCAGCCATTGATTAGAAGGTACATCTATGGTTATGATCTCTTTATATTTTTTATATTTAGACATTTTTTACCTGATCTCTACCCTTGCTTCATATATGCATCGAATAAGGACAGCTGAAAAAACAGAGATTAATAGTCTTTATTGGAGGACAAGAAGAACATACCCCCATCGTTGTTGATGCAAAATATGGTAAGGCGATCTTTCATATATAGCCTCCTCCAACAAACCATCCATAGAGTGAATAAAGGACCTAGGCCTTGCATAACATTTTCTTCCAAGGCACATCCTCTTTTCTAAGTCTCAACTCCTCATATAATTCATCTGTTGGAAATCTATTGCCAGTGTTAAAATATCTCCATGTATTAGTCTGCTCTACCTTGGGACTGCATTTCGTCAAGCTTTTCAGAATCCATGAGTTTGCATAATCCCCTTCCCTTTCATATATCCATCTCCATGTTGGTTTGTGGGTTAAGAGTATAAATTTTATTTTGAACCCGTACCCTACCTACATTATATAATCGGGTTCAGTTTTAATAGAAGACGCATATAATCGGATTTGTGAGTTAAAAAAGTCTCATGCATAGTTTTTTTAACCTCGCTCCTAATTGCCATTTTTGATAGCTCAGACCATAATAAAACAATACATGGGTTGTCCGAGACCTCCTTTTAAACTATATTATACACAACGGCAGCTTCAAACCCTTTTTTTGTCAATTTAGTTTGACTCCACAACTGAGACTGTTTGCAAAGAAACGATATTTATCGGCAAGAACACACAATAATGAAATCCAGAAACTGAAACTTTAACAGCTGGGGTTGGAGGAGTTGGTTTGCCCAGTATCATTCAGATTTCAGCCTGCTTTCCTGGTTGATTTGTTTGTTCAGGCGCAGCTGGTGGTTTGCCTGGTCACTTTGTTTGCACCAGCAGATGTAATTTGGAATAGGGCCTTCTTCACTGATCACCCATAGATGCTCTGCTACATCTTTCAGCGTCAGCCTCTTATATGGGTCTGTAAGTACATGAGTTAAACAACATGTGTTACTATGTTTGACCAACACAGTTTCTTGGAAACGAGACAGAATGCACATTCAGATCCAGTAGTCACTAACCTTTGCATAGCAGTCCTAAGATCAGGTTCTTCAGATGCGGGTTGAGATTGTCTCGAAGCACAATGGGATTGTTCACAATCTGGATGACCAAATATGTACTTAAAGAAAAGAAGAAGTATAGCCTCATGCTAGGATTAAATGGATAGAGGATGAAACTTGGCAAGTGCGTTGTTAGTTAACCTTATCATATGTATCCTGTAGTGAGTCGCCGAGGAATGGATATTGACCCATTATCATACAGTACAAGGTGACTCCTACAGCCCATATATCGGCTGCCTTTCCGTGGTATGTTAACCCTGATGACTCATCTTTTGATATATCTTTATGTGGCAGCATAAATATAAAGTACAAAGGCAAGCACTTCAAAAATGACGGGCTGACCGCTTACCAAGACAACACTCAGGTGCAGTGAAAACTGGAGTTCCAGGAGAACGACGGAGCTCGTCTCTATCATCTTCAAACACCTGGCTTACACTGAAATCCCCTATCTTTACTGTCCCAGTGCTTGAAACCAAAAGATTGTCTGGTTTGATGTCTCCGTGTACTATGTTCTACAAAAAATATATACATTAATTAAAAAAGAGAGAATGGACGGTGAACTCAGTTGATGGACGTGAGAACAGCGTACATGAGCATGTAGGTACATTAGCCCAGCAACTATGTCTCGCAGATACTTTCTTGCTGTGTTTTCATCCAAGCTGCATTCAGGGCCAATTCCCTGACACACCCATTTGCTTTCCACATATTCAAGAACTATTGGTTTAGCAAAAAAAAACCGAGTCTAATCAGCTAAAGGTCCAAGAGGCTACCAAATGATACATTTGACTGAACAAAAATGAAGTTTGTTCCTCCATAGCAGTCAACTTACATGGAAAAGAAACTAAGTAGATAGAAAAATCAAAAGCATCAAAAAGGAGGCCGCAAGACAAGTACCCATATAGAAACTATCTGAACTTGGATCATCAATGACCTCGACAAGATTGACAATATTCAGGTGTCTCAACGTTTTCATTATCAATACCTGAATCAGACAGACAATAGGAAAAAATGGTGAGACCTCTTACTATGAACTGATAGCGCATTTATAATCTGATTCACATCAAGGATTAGGAGGCAGACCTCGCGTAGAACATCAGTCATAGCAGTCTCAGATGGGGCAACTCGCAGCTTTGAAAGGTGGGATTTGTGAAAACTCTAGAGAATGAAGACAACAAGCTAGAAATAATCATTTTCAACAAAACTGATAGTTACATAACGACAATCGGTTAACATCTTTTTAAAATGGCAAGCAGAAATGGTTCCCACCTTTATAGCATAATGTTTCCCATCTACACGGCTTCGATATAATACCTGGAAATTTTGAACAATATTTGAGAACTGAAATATTGTTTAAGCAAACAAAATACTTGTGATTACACCTTGAGTTTATAGGAACAAGTCTTACCACTTTCCCATAGCTACCCGCACCAATTTTAAACTCCTTGACATACTCATTAATCGTCTTCTTTCCAGCTTCATCCTAAAATACATACAACAGGAGTAAACACAATAAGTGTGCAGTATGTATAAATCATAGATGAGGATGTTATGCATTCACCTCAGCTTTGACAACTGTATGAACTTCTCTAACGGGAATGTCCCTACAAATCAGCCCATTCTGGATTCTAAGTTTAACAACTTCTTCAGAGTGCTTTGCACGAATACGCATCTCCTCATCATCTCCATGCATTGTGTTGGTGGTGGTTTCACCGTTATAGGAACATGTATCGTTCATATCACTATAACAATCATCTCGGTCGTCTTCGTCGTCTTCTACTTTATCCAATAACAACTGCTGTGAAAGGTTCTTGACTGCAATCGGATAAGGTGTCACAAACCTCTTCGGCTTCCTTGAGAAACCGAAACACCCACAGCAGGCCATTGATATAACATATGAAATACTTTTACTAATCATGGAGCACAGTTCGCAACTCACAGTCCTCTCCTCCAACATGACAGAGTCAGAATCTTTGGAAAGTCAATAACTATGAACTACAAACGATGTTCCTGCTATCGGACACAAAACAAACAAACAATGAAAAGGTGCTCATTGTAAACTTCAACTGAGCATTAAGGCTGATATCAAACCTTAATAGATACTCTATAATGGGGCAAAGAGGCTACGCAAGCCTTGTGGAGCTTAGCTATTCCAACGGATGCCACTCTGAAACATGGAGGAAACAAGTAGTTAACCCGACACAGCTGTGAATCAACACCAACATTGTGAAAGCTCCAGTTGAAAGCGACGTGGTAGTTGTCACAAGCCCCACGAGCAAATAGAAACTGGGCTACACATTGGAAAACGGAAAATTTTGTAAAACAAAAACATATCCACATGGCGCAAGAAACCCACATACAAATGCAAAATTTTCCAAAACATAAAAACAACAGCATCAACAAGACCCCTCACCAACATCGTCAAATGCAAACCACATACACATTCCGAAAAACGCCAACTAAAACAACGACCAATCAACAAGATGCGAACTTTACCTAACCAATCGTCGAAAGGCAACGGCTTTGGATTCGAAACCAGACGAACAACTGATGGGCACTTGCCGATCAAATTCAAACAAAAAACCAATTGAAAAACCCCGAAATTACCAAACAAACCCCAAGCAA
This sequence comes from Echeveria elegans, assembly GCA_035048345.1. Classification (NCBI taxonomy): domain Eukaryota; kingdom Viridiplantae; phylum Streptophyta; class Magnoliopsida; order Saxifragales; family Crassulaceae; genus Echeveria; species Echeveria elegans. Next base: position 32,481 of record JAWWMW010000795.1, read on the forward strand.
CGAGAGCAAATTGTTCTGGGGAATTAGGGTTTAAAGTCGAAGAAAACGGATCGGGATACGTGACAAAACGAATCGGGAGTCGGCGTCTGATTGGGGATGAGAATTGATGGGTATGAACGTGCCGGGAAACACGGTTTCCATGTACGGAGTAAAAGGTTTCATTTTCAACTCGTTGCAAATTTAAAAAAGGAACAAAGCATATCTCTTTGGTTGACAGTTTTTTTTTCTCTGCATATCTATCCCTAAATTGAGAGTAAAAAATCTTAAATTGAGAATAAAAACTCTCATCGATTACGAAGATTTTTTTTTTATCCTAAACTACCACATATGATTGTTGCTATGTTTGGTCAAGACTTGAGCTGTAGCAAACTATTGAAAATGTAATGGTCTCAATGGTTACTTTGGCTTATTCTTTTTTGGTTCAGCAGTTTACTGCATTGAGAGAGTTTGTTAAATTTGGAAAGCCTGTATGGGGAACCTGTGCTGGACTTACATTTTTGGCTGACAAAGCCTACGGCGAGCTTTTTTATGTTCTCTTCATTGATTCATTATTACGCTCTTATTGCTGACTTATCCCAAACATTTCTCATTTCGTATTGTATTGGGTTGACTTTAGGACAAAAAAATGGATGGCAAGAGCTTGTTGGGGGCTTAGACTTTACCGTTCGTCAAAATTTCTTTGGCAGTCAAGTGCAGTATCTGTTATCCAACTGGACTGGCCATGCGAATTGATTTTCATCAGTACATATTGAACATGAACTGCTTTGGTGTTACTAACACTGCTTCAAAGCTTTGAGACCTGAGCTTGCATCGACAGAGGGAGGTCCTGGAACGTTTCGAGGGGTATTCATTCGTGATCCTGCAGTTCGTGAAGCAGGCCCTGAAGTTGAAGTGCTTGCTGATTATGCTGTCTCTGCTAATGAATTTCCATATCAATATCGGGACGCTGATGGAGATGAGGTTTGCTACTTTCTTAGCTTAAAAGGGAACTTATTCATCACAGTGCTTGTTAATGCTTGTCCCATTGTTATCGAACTGGCATTCATGCATCAATGTTTCTGAAGCATGATGTCAAATTACCTTTTTAAAATATAGCCTTTATGTTTAAAGGCATGTTAGTGAAGCCTTAAGTCTATATGCCAGTCATTTGAGTGAAATTAGTCAATTTATGTTTGTGTTCGTACAACAATATGTCCTTTCATTACACTAATATTTCATGATAATCAACGCTGTCCGAGTAGAAGACCGTTATCCAATGTTTCCTCAATGAGTGGTAAGTTGTCAAATGTTTATACAGAAGGGTTTGTGGCCTAACGTTTACACTCTTGGTCATCGTATCAAGAGAGCACGAGTTCGAGTCGTCCTGAATGCATATCCGCCTTGAATCAGGGGTTGTCCAGTACGACGTAGGAATATTTAAAAAAAAAAGTTGTCAAATGTTTATGGTATAGTAAAGAATGAGTATGAAAAGTGTGTTTGATGGATGAAAGTAACATCTTGATAAATTTTGCATGAATTTCCCGTGTTCTTAACCCTTGTTTTCCTCAAACGCCTGTGAACTAGATGAAGGGTCTTCAAAGGCAATTACAACAGTCACTTCAACTCACCCAGCATTCATTCCATATCCAATGATTGACCTTCCCATATATCTCCCAGCAAACACCATTTCTCGCTGCCTCCGAAGTCTCTTTATCGGTCCCATTGAAAGCGTCACCACAATGTACATAGGATGATTTTGAAATTATTTTACTACATGGTAAAATTAAAAAATACGATTTGTAGCATAAATATTAGTTTTATTATTTTTATGTGGTTTTAATGTATTTTTTGCCAACCATTTATTCAGTAAAATTTTAACTCTGTCTTTCTTATTACATCCAGTTTAGTGTTGAAAGCTAGTTACTATTCACAGAAGCACAAGTGCAGAACAGATTTCTGATGCATTCAGTTTAGCATCTAGCGATGTAAAGTATTCGAACCATCATCTATTCACTCTTTTATCAAATGAGAAATCATTGGAACTAAGATCAACATCAATGATGCAGTCTCCCGGCACTACTGCATGTTTATCGAGACACTCACCCTCCAAATAAGTTTGCAATTCATAATTGTGCTGCTTTGTATCAGGTCCATCCCCATGATGAAAATGGCGTGGAAGAGAACCAGAGGAGGCATCTGTTATTTCACTACTGTTATTTTCAGCACGAGCTGCCGCCTCGCTTTGGTAGTACCGGAGGAGGTGGACTGGGGAGAGGCTGCCATTCGCGTGCGTGTCTGACACTTGATGGTTGGTGCTTGATGATTTCCTAGCATCCTGGAGCTTTGTTTTCCTCTTGGCCGATTTATGCCAGTTCCTGATTGCGTTGGCTACTCGCTCGTCGAACATGGTGGGCTTCATCGTTGATCCCATCTGTTTTAAATGCAACAAACCTTCTTGTGAATCCTGAATTCAAAACTATTTTGACAAGTGCAAACTAGGGACAAATTTGGCATACTTGAGAGACGAGAGCGTAAAGTGGCAGAGTGACATAGCTGCAGAGGAACTGAATAAGTATCCTGCAGAGAAAACCGGACTGACAACATTAGTGTTACTTGCTTACTGCCGTACTGGTCTGCTTTGTGAGTTACGCTCACACCGATGACCTATGGGTTCTGCTTACCCCATTGTTATTCTGATGGCTATGTCCTTGATGTCCCGATGGAAACATGACTTGAACCCAAACTCAACCTGAAAACAAATATTCTGATTTTCATGCCCCAGTCTAACGAGAACGGACTACATTGAGTGGGGCGAGACCTTACCCAGGTCCAGAAGAAGAAGGCTAGCTGAAATGCATTCTGAAAATGTATACAAAACCACACAAGCGGACATTGTTTTTGTCGGTTTTATAATACAAACATGAAGGTTACTCGTATTTACGAAGAGTCATATGAAGGCTGAAGCATACCTGGAACAAAACGAAGTTGATAAGGTATAGGAGGAGTCTAGGACAGTTGAACCAGAACAGATGGTCACTGGGCTCGACGACAGGTACTCCCCTGATTACGCATCCATCCCTCTCTTGTATCTTGAGTCCCATTCTCGTTATGATAACCTGAAGCTTGGTTCCAACCACCAATATCACCTGTCATAATGAGTAAAACTACGTGAAGACCCATCGTAAACTGCATATATTTTTAGGGTTTTAGGGTTCTTACAATGAATGGGATGAAGGGCAGCCATAGGTATGAGTACCATCCTGAGCACACATAAAAATAAATTATAACATTCTTATATCGGAAAAACATTACCTCAAAAAACCATGTATCCGAGTTTTGATCTATTGGGAAACGGCTTACCATGCGTATTGAACAATACGAACAGCACGGCCAGGAACCAAATCGGAGGACTACAGAAGACATGGGTAAAATGTCACTTATTTGAATACTAAATCACACACATTTACGAGTTCTTTTGCGCTAGTATGTCAGTTGAATCACCTGATCCCGACAACTATTTTGAAATCCTCTTCCAATGACCGATTGATGTATCGTTGGAAATCAAACTTGGTTTGGCTTTCTGGCGCCAAATGAGCCTAAAAAAACAAAGTGTTCGAATGGTCAACAAAGGCAACAGACATTTAGTTACAACATTACGGCGTCATTTCACCATTTTGGAATCTTGTTAAGTTACCCGAATGAAGCCATGCCTTAAAGTCAAGTAATCGACTTTTGGAACAGATCTAACAAACTGCCTGACGAAGCAGACCTGAAAGAAAGGACAGGACAATCCAGTGAGTAAATGATGCTGCATTGGCCGCCATACAAGTCAATAGAGGACTTGTTCATCGACGTTAGGTGACTCAGTCAAGAAAGTGCAAATTCAAGCCTCGACAGTTGCGTGCTTATATTGGTATAATAAATGCGTTGTATACTTTCAGACGACGGCTTGATTCATCAATCTTTAACTGAAGTTCTCAAAAGAGGAAACATGAGTTGGTAGATATACTTACTATCCAAATTAGCAGGGGAGTCTTGCTCCACGTTTTCAAGTGTCTTCTCCCAAATGTCGTGTCTCTAGCAAATCTAAATCTCTCAGGATCTATATAAAATACAAAATAAAAATTGAAATGATCTGAACTAAACTGAACTGAAAGAAACGGAAACATATAACGTATCAACGATTTGTATCAATTCATGTTGAAAATCAAACTGACCGTTGGAAAATTGGTACTCCATAGTCCTTGTTTCCTTTTCCCATTTCTTCCATTCCCTCATCTGAAAAGTTGCATAGAAGTTGAGACAAGGAGGAAACGATACATTGTAAGTAAAAAAGTATTGGGATGAATCACCTTGAGTCTACCCAATGCCATGGTGGAAATGCAGTACAAGACATGCGATACCGCCAAGATAAATATAAAGATGTGGAGCTGATGCAATCCATCCTTCGATATAAACGGAACTTTCCCCTATAAATTCAACAAGTCAGATTGATGATGCAACAGAATCAATAGTCCAAGAATCGATATAAATTACCTCGGAACACGTAGAGGTTTCAGCCAAGGCCAGGACTCGTCGGAACCTTTGGCCAGAACTGGAAATGGATGATAAAAGCCTCCTGTGTTGAGTTGGCTTATCATCATCATCATCATGATCCTGATCATTTTCTTCTTTCTTACTGCAAGGATGCATTGAGTTTGCAACACTTTCAGGTATGCATATCTTTGAGATCAAGCCTTGGCTGACGCTTAGGAGTAATGATATGAATCCCAGCAGCATAAGCTCTTCCAGAACAAAAGAGTTATATGTCATGATCAGCTCTGATCACAAAATGGTAGGCAATATCAAACCGTGTGTTAAAAATTCGTACCTGATTTTATTTTCTCCAGTGATTCGTACAACGCTTTCTTGTGTTTCTTCTTGAGCCACTGGAGATCAACAAAAAAATTAAGCCAAACTCCAAGAAAGTACGAATTCAAGAAAAATTTTGTACCTTGCCGGCGAGATGGATTAAGTACTCAATGAAAATTGATGCCACAACCAGGCCGAAGCAGACTGTGGCCACTGCCCATGTTGGGGTGTGCTCAAGAGTCCTCTCATTGCTGTGGCTTCCTCCAGACATTTCAACCACTCCCTCTTTCTTTGTGAATTGCTAGTGCACAATAAATAAGCTGATGGATGTATTTGGCCTTTGGGAGTATATCCTTGCGGAAAACTAAAATGAAGAAAAATGATATTTAGCATGTGAGTATAAAGCTTATGAGATTTTAGTCGAGATGTATTAAGGCTCCGTTTGGTTGCGGGGAAAAAAGAGTGGAAATAAAATATTAAAGAAAAATTTTGAGTGAAAGTAAAAGATGTGTTTGGTTGTAAGGAAGAAAAAAAAGACAAAATAAGATCAAATTTTCCTTACATCTTTTTTATGGAAAAATTATTTCCTTAAAAAATTCCTTACTTTTTTCCCACCATAAAACGGAGCTTAAGAGTTTGTACAAGGTTATTTTTGTACTTAGAATAATGAGGGCATCAGAATCTAGTTTTTCTACGAACATATCACATTCACATAAAGCAAATAAGGTAAATTTTCCAAAGCTTAACATGATCATCGTTTGCGCGTTGATGTGTTAATTTGTATTCATAGTGATGCAAAGTGGGTATATGTTGTAATTAATTGGCCTAGGCTTTGGCTACAAATGGTGACAAGTTGTAATAATGGTTTCTTTTCTTCTAATGGAACGATGAATGAGAATGATGGCATTCAACGGTCTGGCTCACATACTTATCATATTTTTATTACTATGCCCTGCCCTTTATGTTGAATTTATTCCTTGAAGCGGATCACCTCTTAGAAATAGAATTGTAGAACAGATCTGAGCCGTCTGATTAAATGCAATAAATAAGATAATTACTTTTATTAATTATGCAATGTACTATCAAGTAAAAATGAGTAACGTTATTCTTAATTCACTAACTAGAGAAACAAGTGTTGGAGGAGAACAATCTGAAAATCAGATGACCAGAACTAAACATTGCCATGTTTGCTTCCAGTCCGATTTCCTTGAATTCACTTCCATCTTCTCATGGGCTCATCAGGGGATCGGGCACAGGTTCCGGATGTCCAATGGATCCAGAATGCGTACACCTTAACTGCTATCATGTTTGGACTAACCAGTAAGCTAAGGTTACCATCGATTATTCTTAAACCCGGAAAAGCCATATCCAAATCATTTCTTGACCCATCTGTAACAGAATGTCGGGTAATTTGCATAATTAGATTCGTGAATTATGGTCTGCATAGAAGCTTATTGGATTGAGTAGTCTGCATTCTGGAAGCATTGGCAAACAATTATAACTGGAGTTTCCATCATGTTTTGAAGGAGGATAGCAGATTGGTCTTCTCCTCTTTGTTTATGTTTGGTAGTTGCAATTTGTAATCTGCGTGCCCTACCTTTGTTTGTGTGGCCAGGCCTATTTAGCCTTTTCTTCAAATAAAAATAAAAATGAATGAATTTCTTTCAAGACAATTACAAATGAATAAAAATTTATCTGCCTTTTGTTTGTCTCAAGATAGAGCTGCCGGGCTCATGCAAGGCAAAATATCACAGCTGAATATATATATATTACAGTCAGAATCTCTCATGGAAGTTAGCAAACTCTTTATTAAGGTTCAGTTTAGTTGCGGGGAAAAAGGAAATGAAAGGAAAAATTAAAGAAAAATGTTGAGTGAAAATGAAATTTGTGTTTGATTGTAAGAGAAAAAAATGAAAAAATAGGCAAAATGACATCAAATTTTCCTTACAACTTTGTCATGGGAAAATCTTTTTTTTTAATTTTCTTTTCCTCACTTTTTTTCCACAACTAAACAGAGCCTAAGATCCCGTTTGGTTGCGGGGAAAAAGAAGAGGAAAGGAAAAATTAAAGAAAAATTTTGAGTGAAAATAAAATGTGTATTTGGTTGTAAGTAAAAAAATGAAAAAATAGGTAAAATTAGATTAAATTTTTCTTACAACTTTCTTATGAGAAAATCTTTATGTTAATTCAACATGAAATATTAAGTGTAAGCATGCTAACTTTCTGCTGTCGCCTGAAACTGAATCCACGACCAACAGTTGTCAAGGTGTGGACACAATGACGCTTCATTTATTTGATGTAAAATTTGTGAAAAGCTCATTTTAGTTTCTTTACACTCCTACTGTGTCCGTATAATTTCACCGAGTTTTCGTTGACCGTCCAAACCATTCACAAAGCTGATAATGGAAAGTCAGAAAATGTATGTCCCTATTAATTTTTGGTTGAGACTGTTTCCAATCATATGCTTTTCCTGATCGCTAGATATTAATTTTGGAACAAAATTAAAACAGGTGTACATGGCTTGAGTAAACAGCAGCTAGCAGCTAGGCAGGTGGAACCTATTGATATTGCTGCTACAGATTATTGGGTTTACGCAGTTGTAACCAACAATACCGATTTATCTCTGACTTCAGATCAGGGCAGACTGAAGCAGCTTTAACTGATGAATAAATATCTTCGCAATATGACGAGTGTAAGAATGTGACTGCAACAGGAAAAGTGTAACCCAATTATGACAGGATACAAATTAGTGACAGTAAATGCACCATACTGAGGATTTGGCTACAAACTCGAACAAGCTCTATTGGCGGTAATTTTTTTTCCTTTCCTCTTTTTTTTTCTCGCAACCAAACGGAGTCCTAACGTACAGGGAGTGAGTTCACGTGGTTGGAAATTGGAATACTCAGCCAACACAGAGCAGCTCAAGTGCTAAACTAATCAGTGTGTTTTTATTCCTATTTAGTTAGGATTAATTTCTGTGATCTGAAATGGCTATGGTCTAGTGTATCTTTTTGAAGCTTTGATCTTATAAGGATTGATCGATGGATCTTTTACCTTAAAATGATGTTTAATAAAAAGTATGTTTCATCTTAAATGTATACTTTATGCGCAGCAAGTAACTTTCTCAAATACTAGCAATCACATCACAGTAAAACCTATGCAGCCAGCCAATACTTACAAATGACAGCAGCAGCAGCAGCCATATTGATAAGTCGAACAGAGAAAGCTTTTGTTGATGAGAACTGAACGCCGCGTTTCCTGATTTTGAAACAAGGCCGACTAGTATGTTTTTTAAGGAAATACGGAGTTATAAAATTCCAATTTTCATTTAAATTTATCAAAAGTTAACAGTGAAAATGTAAAAAATATATATTTTTTGATTTTATATCACGTTAGTTACTAAACACGGAGCCTCTCCATATGATTTGAGCAAAGAAATACAACGGCATTTGTTGATTTGTCATAATGATTTTGAAGTAACGCATTTGCAAGAAAACTGTAATCAGTTTACATTCCGAAGCTGCAACAGGTAAGAAATCCCTTCCAGAAAAGCCGACCCTTCCATTTGAACATGCCTGAGAAAGCCTCTCTTGACTGCGATCAGACTGCCTCCCTTAAAGCTCCCATATTGGATTTTCCGTCAAAAGTGGCATCACAATTAACTTTGTAGCTGATTTTGTTCTAAAAACAACAACTGTTTATACACAGAATTTGCATTGGAAGACTGCTTGTAAATAACTAAACTTTAGTTCTTTTGAAACCCTATTATTAGCACTAAATGCTCATTCACAATAACAAGTTTGCATTTATTTTGTGATTGTACTTTTAGCTCAAATTTCAAGTGACGTATAATTATAACCTACAATTTGGAACTCTTCTCAACTTTCCTATAAGCGGAATTCAAATCCCGCTTCCCGCCCATGGCGATAAACTGAACTGAACTACTCTGAGTGGTTTGTGATATTTGATAAGTATCTCTAACTTCACTTTTACATCCCTAGAGGAGTATTTTGAATCTCAAAGGGTCAGACGTACGAATTATAAAATGAGCTCCAAACCCTACACAATGACTGTCATCAACAATCAATATTACTCGCTTGGTTTCACATATATTTCACATATGAAACATGACACCCCCACCAACTTGCACGACCAAAACTTGCCTCAGCCTAAATAAAGTACAACCTATGTATGGTTTGTTCCACGCACTTCTTGGCCTCGGAATTTAATGTTTCGTCAACCTTCTCATCCAATGAGGTGCAACTACCTCACG
>JAWWMW010000796.1:0-18684 GCA_035048345.1 Echeveria elegans
ATCATTTAATATTATGATTTAATCTGAGACGTAGGATGAATCAAATGAATGGACATGATCTTTTTATACTTTTTATTCTAAACACCCCTTTTTATTTGATCCACTCCCTTATTTTTAATAGTATTTTTTACTTTTCAAAAATTAAAAGTAAAGCATGTTAAAATCAATTTGTTACAGGTTGCACGTTAACTAACTCGTTTAATTGGTCTTGCATTGCACTTTGAATTAGGAATGGCAACGGGACGTGTCGGAGGTAAATTGGACCTGCCCTGACGCGGGTCGAAAATGCCCTGCCCCGCGACCCGCCCCGACTCGACTCGCCCCTGATTAAGGTAAATTGGACCCGCCCCGCCCCGATCCGCAATTAATTAAGGTTAATTAGAGATTAATTAGAGATTAATTAGGATTAATTAGTGTTAATCACGGGGCGGGGTGGGGCGGCAGATTGAATTGAATCCGCCGCGGGGCGGGGTGACACGGGACATGGCGAATTGGCGGGCGGCAGGTCCAATTGCCATTCCTATTTTAAATGCACATATCGAGTACACATTTAAAGAAGATTTTATATTACACTTTTACAAGTGCAAGGCAAATGATTCTTCAAAAATATTTATTAATTATAATATTAAATAAGAATGAATAAATTTCTTATAATTTAAAAGTCATAATTACAAAAGAAAATAAACATATCATTTAGCCATTATGTAACAAACATTCATCCGCCAAAGCATTCTGCGAGACAAATGATAATTTTTATCTAAAGATAGAAAGAGATGTCGGGGGCTCCATACCCTTGGCCTCAGCCAACCTCGCCGCTGCGGTTTTGATCAGCCGATCCACTCTTCCTCCAAATGCTCCTAAAGACTCCATAATAAAAGGTTCAAAAATAAATTCATTAGTAGAACAACCAGCCTCATATCTAAAAATCTTCATTTCCTCTGGTCTTCTAACTGCCTCCCTGACTCCATATAAATTAATTGAGTATGAGATTAATCCATAAATGAAATGGTGATATTGATTTAATATACAAATCAATTTTTTTGTATTAACTTATAATTAATTATCTATTATATAATAAAATAGTGTCCACCATCATCAAATAGACATTTTCAATTTTGCCACTGCCATTCACAATTAATAACCAAGCTGTCATTTTTCCTCAATTAAATATTAAAAGTTAAAAGTGGACGAAAAATATTGGGAAGTTTGAGGAAAATCGAATGGAGACACGGAAAAAAGTTGAATTTCTAAGATATTTCGAAAATGAAGCGAGAAGGGTCTTTTCAAAAAATCATATTTGTCACAATTCCGTCGGATTAAGATTGTATTTAGATCTGAACATTCAAGTTAGAGACACTGAAATCGAAGACATATGATTCCAGTGGTGGATACTGAATCATATTCGAGTGGGATCAAAGTCTAGGGTCAAATTAACTAATGAGTCAAATTAAAAAAATTAGTGGGGTCAAACAGTAGTAAACATAACAATACTTACACTAATTATACTATAATTATGCACATAAATTGAAATTGAGTGGGGTCAATTGACCCCACCGCATATAAGCTACACCCGTCACTGTCTGGTTCGAAAGAGATTTATAAAGCGAGACAACAAGCGTCTGTTCTCCGCATTCCCGTCGAGGTGATGGGTGAACCATTTGTGATCACATAATTAGATACAAACCACGATTCGGTTTTTTTTATCTTTTTGTCCTACTAAAAAAGTTTATCTTCCTGGATCTCAACTCAGGGAGTTGTATCATTTGCGTGAAATAAATAATCAATTGAAATGACAAGAATTAGTTAACAAGCCGAAATAGAAATAATACAATGATGCATATATTTGTTTACTGCTAAACGTTAAGGGTCAAATGTTATTTTTATCAAATTTTGGTTTCAACAATGTATAATTTACCATTTCACCCAAAGGCCAAAACCATATACTCGTAGACCGTAGTTGAAGAAAACTAACAACCGGAAAAACAGAATAACCCTGTCGGCCGGAAATGTGAGCGGCGGCGGAAGAGAAAAAAGAGAGATTCAATTTAAATTGAAGAATGTGTGGACTGTACGAGACCTAGGAGAGGCACACTTTCCTAAAAATACAAAACTGACCCTTAACTTATGAAAAATACAACCTAGAACTATATCATAAGTAATTATGTAACCTGCCACAAGTAAAAGTAAAAGTAAAACATAGAAAAGGCAATAGTATTTTTAATAAATTGCAGCTTGCATTCATTTGGAAGATTTAAGATTGTAATGGATATATATATATATATGTTATAAATATTTTAAAACTTTAGAATTTTTGGGGACTCGTTGAAATTCAAAAGGGACTGAAATATATTAAGAATCAAGAGAGAAGAAGGAGAGGAGGGGTACATCAACTTCCTTCCCCATAAGCTTCATTTTATACTGAATGGGAAGAGACAATTGTGTTTTATTTTCTTTGGCGTGGGCCCCACGTGACAAATTTTCTTCCTTCCCCATGTGCAGATGTGCAGACCATGTTTATAACACTTCCACTGGGATGCACATTAAGCGTTTCATGTCGCCTCGTTAAAAACCTTAGTTGAAAAAACCCATTGGGATAAAAACCAACTTAAGGAAAAAAGAGTGCAGCGACGCGAAGCTCCTCTTCATGTTGGCATGAGTGATCTACTCATAAATTTTACAGTTTCCGCATTCCTATGCATTTGACATCTTTTTGGAATGTGAAAGTGGAAAGAGCCTTAGTGAAGAGGTCTGCTGAGTTCTTATCAGAACGAACATACGGTGTGTTGATTGTCCTGTCCTTTCCAGTTCTTGAGTGTATGAAAAAAACTTTGGGTGGATGTGCTTTTTCCTATCGCTTTTGATGAACTCTTACTTCATTTGGGTAATGCAAGCAGCATTATCTTCGAAGAGAGTGATTGGCTCATTCATTGACGAGAGGCTGCTTGTGGCTCTGATATGTTGTGTCATGGATTTCAGTCATACACATTCTCGACTTGTCTCGTGCAGGGCGATAACTTCAGCATGATTTTATGATGTTGTAACTACGATCTGCTTTTGCAAACGCCAAGAGATCGCAGTACCTCCACATGTAAATACATACCCGGTTTGTGATTTTCCTTTATGTGGATCTGAAAAATAGCCTGCTCTGCATAACCAATTAGAAGTGGTTTTGCATTATTAGGATATAATAGTCGTAAATCAATCGTTCCTTGAAGGTAGCGAAACACATGCTTGATTCAAGTCCAGTATCTTTTTGTAGAAGCGGAACAGAATCTCGCTAACACATTAACTGCAAACGATATGTCAGGATGAGTACAATTGGTAAGATACATAGTGCTCCAATAACACTAACATAAGGTACTTCTGGACCAAGAAGTTCTTCAGATTCCTCACGAGGGCGAAATAGATCCTTATTCACATTGAGGGAGTTTACAACCATCAGAGTACTCAATGGATTACATTTATCCATATTGAACCGTTTTATTATCCTTTTAGTATAGTTCGATTGATGCACTAATGTCCCACTTGACAAGTGCTCAATTTGTAGACCGAGACAATATTTTGTCTTCCCAAGATTTTTCATTTCGAACTCTTTCTTCAGATATGAGATTGCTTCCAAAATATCTTCATTGGTTTCTATGATATTTAAATCATCAACATCGACAACAGTAATTACGCATCCGAATGTTGTTTTCTTAATAAAGACGCATTGACAGAGAGGGTCATTGACATAACCCTTTTGTAATAAATAATTACTCAATCTATTATACCACATGCGCCTGGATTGTTTTAATCCGTACAAGGATCTTTTCAACTTGATGGAATACATTTCTCTAGGCTTTGATTCCGATGTTTTAGGCATCTTAAAACCTTCCGGAATTTTCATGTAAATGTTTGTATCCAGTGATCCATATAAATAAGCTGTAACAACATCCATGAGATGCATATCGAGTTTCTCATGAACTGCTAGACTTATCAAGTATCTGAACGTAATTCCATCCATGACAGGAGAATACGTTTCCTCAAAATCGATACCGGGCCTTTGAGAAAAACCTTGTGCGACAAGCCTAGCCTTGTATCGCACAATCTCGTTCTTCTCATTTCTCTTTCGTACAAATACCCATTTGTACCCAACGGGTCTCACATTATTGGGTGTGAGTATTATAGGCCCAAAAACTTTTCGCTTATTAAGCGAGTCTAGTTCAGTTTCAACTACTTTTCCATTCGATCCAATCAGTACGATTTTTACATTCGGTGATCGAGCGTGGCTCATGATCTCTATCATTTTAATCCATAATATCACATGCCAGGTTATAAGAGAATGCATCATCGATGCTCTCATTTCGGTTCCATTTAATGCCTGTGTTAGCATAATTAATCGAGATTTCTTGATTTTTCTCTTCGTGCAGTTCTTCAGGAATTTGCTCCTCCATCATGGAGTTATCTCGTTTATCATCTGCTCTAATTTTGCGGGGATTTTTATTCTTAGAACCAGGTGGCCTTCCATGCTTTGGACGTGTTGTGATTTCATGACTCACTTTATTTTCAGATTTTGCTTTTGGAATTTCGATTTGAACTGGAGCATTCATAGCTGGTACATGTGATTTTGTCTCCATTATATTATTATGTTTGACACTATATTATTGAGTACTTGCTACTAGAAAGCAGAAGTCAAAGATCTATATTGCTATCTATGTGTAGCATGTGCATCAATGAAGATGATATTGCTCCTTGGGCAAACTATCTAAGAGCTTCAAAATACAGGAGTGGAAGTGTCTCGTCTACGAACATCTCACTTACTAGTACCTACTAACTCAAGCTCAAGGTGAAGTAGTATTTGAAATCACTAAAGCACAGCAGTACAAAGAGTGCATATTCGAAGGAAGTTCAGGCGTGTGTATGTGTGTATCATCATTCGCTCAAGCATATTCTACAGTAGGGGTGGGCGCGGTGCGGTTTGGTGCGGGTTAGAGATAAACCCACATCCGCACCACATTAATCGGGTTATTGATTTTTAAAACCATAAACCAGACCAGATTTGTGGAAACCACAAATGTGGTGCACTGCATTTGCGGTGCGGTGCGGTTTGGATTGCAACCCGCTTCACATCATGAATAATTAAAATAATACTTGACATAAATTAAAATTACATATAAAGGAACTTCAGGTTTTAGTCATAACACCAAAATTTAATTAAAGACGCATAAATATGATATAAAAAATAGAATCATCATCGACTCCTTCACGAGTTTGCGATCTCGAGCTATGTCAACTGCAATCAACTGAGAAGCGAAGTATTAGTAATATGTATATAAGATGTAAAAAGTTAAATATAAAATAAATTGGAATAGTAGTGCTTAAGAATATACTTAATTCCAATTTTGCTAGTTTATATATATAATAGATATGTATTATTATGAATGCGGTGCGGTGCGGTTTTTTGTGGGCAGTTTGAAAAAGAACACCGCTTCTGCACCATTTAAATGCGGTGCGGTGCGGTTTTAAAAATTTTATTTTCTACTTTAATGCGGTGCGGTTTCCAAATCCGTTTTTGCGGTTTGGTGCGGACGATTCCCGAATATGGTGCGATTTTTGCCCACCCCTAGTGGTGGACAATAAATTCTATTATATTTTATCTTCCGATATTAATATTTTTGTGCATCAAATAGGAGAACTTTTACCTATAGCGTTGCCGAATGTGTAACAACTGTTAACTTCTTCACTGAATATAATCGATTACAAATAAAAATAAACAAATCATGTAGTCATTTCTTCATTTGATCTGACAAACAAATATCTGAACCACGCGCTTGGCAATATGAAGTGGTTTGCAAACTACTATCAGTGTAAAGTAGAGATCCTAAGTGCCAGTATCTATGATCATAACCCAGAGCCTAAAAAGCCAAAGGTAATTTAAGTTTATTAATTGTGTTACTAAGTGTGAAAAACTATAATAGTGAATCAGCTGAAAGATGCTTGGAACATGGCTAGTTGCAGTGGCCCTCCTATGGTGAGGCTTTGGAAGAAGTTATTCAGGAAAGAGTTGATCAAACCGGTTACTCGGGAATAAATAGTTCAGGTTCTAAAGCAAATTGGAGACAACAAGGCCTCTGGGATAGATGGCTATAGCGCAAAAGTTTTTTATGCACTCATGAGGCATACTTGGTAAGGATGTGCTTCAAGCTTCTCCAGAAGTTAGTATGCTGTTTTTTTGGAAGGAGCAACCTCATATGGGACTACTTCTACACCACTGCAGGTGTCAGCGTTTGCACTCGCAGCCCTGCCATAGTTTCCCAGCTCCAACAAATCTTCGATGCAGACTGGAACTCCCCTTTTATGCCATCCCAGCTCAACCATTACACGAAGCTGGAGCTTACACTAGCTGAATTCGTCATAAGTCATAACTATGTTTATGTAACAACTAGTGGAGGAAGCTGGTTTTTCACACTTCATTATTTGTTCGTTTGTTTCGAAAGTAGATGAACCTACTTCAAGCCCAACATGGTTGTATTTAATGGGCCGAGCCTGTAAACTATTCATTACCAGTTGACGAATAATAATGTAAATAAATCGAAGGTAGTTTTTTTACTTTAGTTAATTAGTAATCGGATCATCGTCAGCAGCGGACGTCAACAATCCAACACGTGCGATTCAGATCCGATGACTCCTACCTCCATCGCTCTGATCGCAGACATACCAAGTACAACAACAACGACATAAACAACTCCACCGAAACACCAATCATCATTGACTCGTTCCGCATTCGACAACAACTGATTATCCCCATCTTTTTGGTTGCTCGCGTCCGAAGCGAACGTCTGAGAGAGTGTGCGCGAAGACATTTTTTAATCATTGGCTTAAAGGGGTTTGCTTTCTGTATATCTGCGGTTCCTAAAGCTTCACTCAAACTCGCTACGCTATGGTGGGAAATCGATTAGGGTTGGGTGGGTGTGGACGGCATTAGGTTTCAGATTGAAGTGAAATTTAGATCCGGTTACGATCGCGGAAGATTAGGATATGGCTTTGTTCAGAAAATTCTTCTACAGGAAGCCGCCTGATGGACTGCTGGAGATCTCCGAGAGGGTTTATGGTAAGTCGTTGTTGATTTATGATGAGTTTTATGCGTAGCTTGTGATGCACACCAGGTGTTTGATGTAAATGCCCTTGAGGGCTTTACATGTGTGTAAATTAGCTATTAATTAGTTGTTTTGTGAGGGCTGTTACATACTTCTTTTTACTGTTTTGGGATATAAAAATTGCTGAGTTGGGTGGTGATTGCAACTAAAATGGAAATGTTTTCTCATTATGGTGTAGTGTTCGATTGCTGCTTTACTACGGATGTTTTGGAAGATGAGGAGTATAAGGTGTACCTGGCAGGAATTGTGGGTCAGCTTCGGGATCATTTTCCGGATGCTTCCTTTATGGTTTTTAACTTCCGGGAAGGTGAAAACCAAAGCCAAGTTGCAAACATATTATCTGAATATGATATGACGGTCATGGATTATCCTCGTCATTATGAAAGCTGCCCAATTCTGACCATGGAGATGATCCACCATTTTTTGAGATCAAGTGAAAGCTGGCTCTCTCTTGGACAGCAAAATGTGATATTAATGCACTGTGAGCGCGGCGGGTGGCCAGTCTTGGCATTCATGCTTGCTGCACTGTTAATATACAGGAAGCAGTACACTGGGGAACAGAAGACCTTGGACATGATATACAAGCAGGCGCCACGTGAGCTCTTGCAGTTGATGTCACCGTTGAATCCAATGCCTTCCCAACTGAGGTACTTGCAGTATATATCTAGAAGAAACATTGGTTCAGAATGGCCTCCGCTGGATCGAGCTCTTACATTGGACTGTGTAATTCTAAGATTTATTCCTAATTTTGATGGAGAGGGTGGCTGCTGTCCAATTTTTAGAATATACGGACAAGATCCATTTATGGTTAATGATCGAACTGCTAAAGTTTTGTTTTCTACTCCAAAGAAAAGCAAGGCTGTCAGACGGTTTACACAGGTGATTTGTTGTTATCTTAAGTCTTAACGGGTGGCTGTACTTTTACAAATTGATGGTTCCTTTGCAAGCAGTCATAAAAAATTATTACGGCTTTTCCAGCTTTATTTGGTAAAATTTATTCGATGAAAGTCTCAGATTATCGCTCAGTAATTTTATGGTACATGGGATATTCTAGCTTGTACACTCTCATTCTCTATATTGCTTGCTAAAGCTAAGCCTCTACATGGAAATTGGACATCATAGCTATTCGTCTTGAATGATAATCACACTTGATCACTATTTTGAAGTTTGTGACTCGTAGTCAACTTTTCATATAGGATTTTACTCCGAATGTATAAACTATGACAGAAATAGGACAAAATGGCGTTGTGGCAAAAAAAAATTTCTTAGGGACAATTCATGTGTGTAATTTTTTTCTCCATCTTATGTATTTTCTAAGCTCCAAATGGGGCTTTATAATCGAAATTCCTATGCAGGCAGATTGTGAACTAGTCAAGATTGATATTCATTGTCATATTCAAGGGGATGTCGTATTTGAATGTATTAGCTTGGATCATGATCTAGAGCATGAGGAGATGATGTATCGAGTCATGTTCAACACGGCGTTTATCAGATCCAATATTTTGATGCTTAATCGTGACGAGATTGACATTTTATGGAACGCAAAGGATCAATTCCCTAAGGATTTCAGAGCTGAGGTATGTTGTGTATTTAAACTCTTGCCTTCCATGTATAAGAACACTATAGTCCTGTCACTCAAATAAGGTATCATATTAAATACAGATTCTTTTTTCGGAGATGGATGCTGCCAACTCACTTATTACAGTTGATGTACCTCAAATCGAGGAAAAAGAGGGCCTTCCTGTTGAAGCATTTGCGAAGGTACAGGAGATATTCAGCAATGTTGATTGGTTGGATCCAAAGTCGGATGTGGCTTTGAATGTGCTACAGAAAATAGCGTCGTCAAACGTTTTACAAGAAAAACTTGAAAACGACTCTCGAAGTACTGCAGGGAAGGTTTTAGAGGAGTCGATTTTGGAAGTTGTCAAAGAAACAATGGTATCTAAGACGTCAGAGAAGAAATCGGCCAGCTTAGTGGAAGAGGCTGAGGAACTCTTTGAACCCTCCGTTAAGGCATTTCCAAATGAAGCTGGGAAAAAAATTGATTCAATAGAACGAGACTCTCGAGCAGTTATTAAGCAACAGGTAGGATCAGAGCTTCCAGAAAGCAAAAAAACACTTTTAGTACCTATTCCTAGTGAAAAATCGGAACCCTCTATCAGACCCTTAGGAAACAACCAAGGTCCCATTTCTTTGCCTGATGGACAACCTGAAACCTCCGTAAAAGAACTTCGAGATGTTTTTGAACAACCGGTTGCATCTGGTGGACAGTCAGAACCACCTGTAAAAGAGCTTTGTGATGTTTTTGAGCAGCAGGTTAAATCTGAGTCATCAGAAAGAAGCAAAAGAATTCCAATAGTTGTATCAGCTGGACCAAAAGATACCTCTGTCAAGGCATCTCAAGCTGCGACTTTGACTTCGAAGAAGGTTGATCACCAAGAACGTAAGGTCCGTGATAGGAAAACTGAAGACAATGCCTTGGTTAATGTGATTTCAAGCTCTGTATGTGTGGATGAAAAACGAGCTGAAATCAATGGACCATTGCTGGTTTCAACTTCTGCTGAGCAAAAGATTGACCCAAAAGAGCCTTCCAGATCATCTGTGTTGCAAGTAGAATATGATGCTGCATCAAAGAAAAACACTTCAGGTTTGGGGTCAGAAATGGAAAATCAAACAACAGCCATCAGTAAAGGATCTGCATATGCAAGTTCCACAGGGAAAAAAGACAATCTTCAAGAATTTCAAGTTGATAAACATCCTCAACTGAAAATTATACAGCGTATTCCTCAGTCTTCTCGATCAAACCCAGTGTCATATTGCAATTCTTTGCAAGGGTCACCTATGCCATTGTCAAGATATCACAGTGCGCCCTCAATGTTGGGGATTCCAGGATTCTTGCATGATCATGTCGCTGCAAGCAGTGACAGTGGATCTCAACATGCCCCAAAAGTTGCATCAGTTCCATCTTCACAGCCTCCTCCGCCACTCTCTTTGGTTGTAGAATATTCAGCTGATGGTTCAAGAACTGCAAAGACAAGTACAGTTCCTCCGCCTCCACCCCTTCCTCCTCCTCCCAGTACCACTAGTGTTACTGACACTTCAAGGAGACCAAATCACGCTTCACCTGGCCAATATTCAAGTGAGGAGGTGAAATCAGCCAGCTCTGCCGCATCTATGCTTCCTGAGTTGAAGCCGCTTCCATCACCCCCTCCACCCCCTCCACTTCCACCTCGACCGTGTCCTGATTCTGAAGCACCTTCTGCTGTTAGCTTTTCATCTTCAGCACCTCCACCTCCGCCCCTGCCTCCTTTCAGTGGACCATCATCTATCCCGTCAACGTTGAAAAAGTCAGGTGGCCCACCAGCTCCTCCACCCCCTCCCAAACGATCTGTGGACACACCTGCACCATCAAGGCTGTCAAATATGACATCCACTTCAAATGGGCCTCCGCTGCCACCTCCCCCTCCCTCTCCTCAGCCTTTGCGTTCTGGTAATTCATCGGCTCTGCCAGCTGCCTCTTCAGCACCACCACCACCACCTCCACCCGGTTTGACTAAAAATTCTTCGCACGCCCCTCCAGTACCACCACCCCCAGCTCCTACAGGAATCGGGTTGTCCAAAGCAGCCAGCGCCTATCAACAATCTCAATCTGGCGGACCTCCTCCACCCACTCCTGCACCTCCCCTTCTTGGAAAGGGAAGATCCCTATCACGTGTATCTCCTCGTAATACTGGCCAAGCCAAAAAAAGCAACCTGAAACCATATCATTGGTTAAAGTTGACAAGGGCAATGCAGGGAAGTTTATGGGCTGAGGCCCAGAAGAGTGATGAGGCATCCAAGTATGTGTATTATGAATCATTTAATTAAGCCTTATACATGGTAGTCCGTAGTCACTTAACACGTATCCCTGTTTTATTTTAGGGCACCAGAGTTTGACATGACGGAGCTTGAAAATTTATTTTCTGTAGGAGGTCCAAACTCAGATCAGTCTAGTACAGGAGGGAAAGCGAGGCGTCCTGCTGCACCTAAAACTGAAAAAGTTCAGCTGGTACTTTACCATTTGATCAATTTCTCAAATATTGAAACGTGACATGTGATCTATGCCTTTAAACTAATGTTTATAGTTTATACACCACAGTCCATGAATCGAATAACCCTTGCCAATATTTACTTCGCTCAAACTTGATGAGAATATTTTTATTCTGATCAAAGAAGCGGTCTTTATCTTGTCAAAGGAAGACATGAAAGTAAAAGAGTGCCCCCCCAACCCTCCCCGCATCATATTTTCTTACATTCTATGTTGACCGGTTGTGCATCAGCGGTGCTAAAGTGGTTATTACTTCGAGTCTTAAAAGTGCAAGTATTGATGTTGACGGGATGTTTTTGCAGATAGAACTTAGGCGGGCCTATAATTGTGAGATAATGCTTACAAAAGTTAAAGTACCTTTGCCTGAATTAATGGTAGGTTATCTCGATGTTCTTTACGAGAGGCTTCATGTTTCTCAGTTTCTACTTTTCTTATTTCTAGCATGTAGCACCTTACTGTTATTGATTTTCAGTTTTTAAATCCTCTCATATACAAATCACGTTATATTGGCAGAACTCAGTTCTTTTGCTTGATGACTCGGCACTAGACGTTGATCAGGTTGAGAATCTAATAAAATTTTGTCCAACAAAAGAGGAAATGGAACTTCTTAAGGTATGCAAGTGCTGGGTATTCTATTGCAACTCAATATCTTTTTCCAGTTTGTGTGAGACTTCCTTGTTTAATGATCAGGGGTACAAAGGCGACAATGAGAATTTGGGGAAGTGTGAGCAGGTTTGTCATGTTTGCCATTCTTCTTCGCTTGTTGAAACAAACGGATAAAATAACCCTGAGATTATAGAAAGCTGTTAGCCTGTTACTTAATATACTCTTTGCATCCATCAATTTTAGTGTCACGATTGTGTTTGACATTTTCTGAGTGGATGGGCTTCATTAAATTTTGTTTTCTTTTGTTAGTTCTTCTTAGAATTGATGAAAGTACCTCGGGTGGAGGCTAAGCTTAGGGTGTTCTCATTTAAAATTCAGTTTCGCTCTCAGGTAAGCAACCATATTCTAAAATGATAAAATATGTAGTTGTGTTAATCCTTAATTTTAATACTTTACCTACTCCCTCCTAGGTGTCGGATCTTCGAAAGAGTTTAAACATTGTAAATTCTGCAGCTGAAGAGGCAAGCTTCTTTGTTCTAATATTTTTGTTGTGCGTTATTACAAGTGTACTTAAGTTTGGATTTTTCTAATACTTATGATGGTTACCGTAACAGATCAGAGGTTCCCTAAAGTTAAAACGAATCATGCAAACAATACTTTCCCTAGGTAATGCCCTGAACCAAGGGACAGCAAGAGGTGAGTCACATTTACCAGCCTCCATTTGCGTTCCTTTGGCAAACAATTATGTTTGATTGCTTATTGTGTTATACATTTAAACCCATTGTTATAGGAGCTGCCATTGGATTCCGTTTAGATAGTCTTCTTAAGCTCACTGATACTAGGGCTCGAAACAATAAGATGACACTGATGCACTATCTTTGTAAGGTTAGTCTTATGCATCACTGACTCTTTCCTTGTGCTGCTTCCATTCTCGCTCTTCAGAAATGTCGAAAAAAACTCTTTATCTGTCAAGCTAATCATTTGGTTATCTCTTTATGAACCCTTCACAGGTACTGGCCGAGAAACTGCCTGAACTATTGGATTTCTCGAAGGATCTTGTGAGTTTAGAGGCTGCAACAAAGGTACGTGACTGTTCCGAAACCAATTGAATTTGATTACAGTTGAAGCATTTCTTTGTCACTTTGCAAATTGCATTGTCAAATTCAATATAGATACAATTGAAGTATCTGGCAGAAGAAATGCAAGCAATTAGCAAAGGCCTAGAAAAAGTTGTGCAGGAATTAAGTGCCTCGCAGCATGATGACGGTGATGTTTCAGAGGCCTTCTGTAAGGTATATTGCACCCTTTAGATTGTGTTACTTGTTTCTTACTTTCTGGAGTCGCTCCTTATTATAATTGACACTTCTTGTATTTCCTCTCTGTAGAATTTGAAAGAGTTTCTTGGCTTTGCTGAATCCGAAGTGAGAAACTTGGCTTCATGTTATTCTTGTGTGGTATGTCACATGTTTAAAGTTCATTAAATTGTTCATTTATCCCCAAACATTTGTTAACTGTCAGTATTGACATTTTATCCATTCCAGGGAAGGAACGCAGATGCTTTGACACTTTATTTTGGTGAAGATCCTGCAAGATGCCCTTTCGAGCAAGGTAGAGCTTTGTTCTAAATGCGAAACAATTTACCAGTAACAGATTTATGAGTTGGTTTTCATGATAATTTGAACTCAACATTGCAGTATTCTCGTTTCTTAACATTGCAGTTGTTTCGACGCTGTTTAACTTTGTAAGAATGTTCTCTCGAGCTCATGAAGAGAACTGTAAGCAGCTTGAATTAGAAAAGAAAAAGGCTAAGAAGGATGCAGAGAACGAGAAGATGGTAACCAGTCCTAAAAAAAGTATGAACCGGCTGGTACCAACAACTATAAAGAGCGGCACGACACACTGATACAGAATCTATCAAGTCTGCTGTTGACATGTCAATGGGGGAAAAGTGAAAATAAGTATCGGGAAATATATCTTCCGTGTTTAAAATCTCACATTTGAGGTATCTTGTCAACCGGCAACTTGTCTAAAGTTTTGCAACAACATTTTAGGGTATCTCGTAACACAACTTTTGTTTTCTTCAGGTGCAGCAGATGGTACTGATTCGTGCTCTCCTGAGTTTAAATTTGGACCGGAGATACACATTACCAGTGGCTCCATCTGAAAAATGTTTCTATTATAGATTTTACGATTTTAGTTACTGTTTTTTTGTGTGTGTAATTTATCCTTATAGCAAGGATTTGATCTTTAGGACGGCACGCCAAAGGTTAATTCAGCTTATTGTGTATAGCAGGGGGTACTCGTATTTTTTGACACAATGTGAGCCCCTATTATAGCCGAGAATGCGCAAGTGTTGGTAAAGATCATAAGATTGATAGCTAAGCAGGTTCTCCTGCCGTCTTATTTACCACATCAAGCTAGTCGATAGCTTACAGACAAGTGTGTCGACGAACTGAGCTTAATATGCATTCAGTGTGAACCGGGATCGGAAAACATGGTGAGAGTAGCAAGCCGGGTTTTCCAATCCAAACATGCATAGTTGAACATCTTTTTCTTATGATTATGAGAAGGCAAAGCTATATACTCTCGGGTCGGATTTGGGGGTAGAAAAGAGTCCGGGTTATCGAGTCGGGTTGTGTCCGCGGAATACGATAATGCCACTGCACGACCGCTTTTTTTCTGGGTTTCTTAAAAATTCATGTCGACCAACTCCAATCCCCTCTTCTTTTTCCTCCCGTCGTGCCTTCTCCGCCACGCTCCCGGCGGATTCTAATCGAAGCGACTCCCACCACTTTCTAGCCGTCGCCGTCTTCAAACCCTATTGAACCAAAAAGTCCCAATTTTTACGCTATCCTCGGCCCCACAAATCGATCAAAACTCGTCGCCAACCATCGGATCGCGCTTCATCCGATCCGATCTGGGCATGTCTCGGAATCCGATGATTCCATGGTTTATCCTACTGGGTTTTTTACTACTCCATTCCTGCCACGCGGATCCGGCTGCCTCGGGATGCTCGCGCAACTCGTCATTAACAGGTTTAGAATCGGAGTTCGTGATGGTCCAGCACCAACTCAGAGGTATCTTCAGCATCATTGATGACTGTTCTTTCAGAGTTGATGAGTTTGATATGCTGCAAGGCTCTGATGTCTACTGGTGGGGAGCTTCTGCTGTTGATTTTGAAAACATCACCGCTGGTTTCGTGATTTCTGATGAGAGGTTGAATAAGACTTACAAGAATGAGAGTTTGGTTGTGCATTTGAGAAATAATGTCACTTGGGATCAGATTGGAGTTCTGGCTGTTTGGGATATTCCACAAGCTGCCGATTTCGGCCATGTTTTATTAAAAAATGCTACAAATTCTACTGAGTTTGATTTAGCTCCTGCTCCTTCGCCGTCGCCGTATGATAAAGTAAGGAAGAGTAGGGTTTATGAGCAACCGACCATGTTTGACAACTGTAAGGTGTTGTCGCCTGATTATAGGTTTAGATGGACTTTGAAGGAGAGTTTAGATTTAGTTGAGATTGGACTTGAGGCTGCCACTGGGACCACAAATTATATGGCTTTTGGGTGGGCGAATCCCAATAAAACTAGTGAGCTGATGATCAATGCCGATGTTGCAGTCACTGGTTTTACCGAGGAAGGAATGCCTTTCGCGGATGACTATTACATTACTGCTTATAGTGAGTGTATGATCAATAAAGATGGATTAGCACACGGGGTTTGTCCCGATACTATTTATGAGAATTCAGATCCTGTCGGCTTGGTTAATAATACGAGGTTGGTTTACGGGCATAGGAGAGATGGAGTCTCGTTTATAAGGTACCAGAGGCCCTTGAAGTCAGTTGATGTGAATTATGATTTGCAGATTGATAGTTCAGAAAATATGACGGTCATTTGGGCTGTAGGACTGATAAGACCGCCAGATACTCTCCGTCCTTATTATTTGCCGCAGAACCATGGTGGTCCGTGGCAAATGGCTTTTGGCTACTTGAAACTTAATCTGTCACAGCATGTTAATGACTGTCTTGGGCCGTTGGATGCTACAGACAAGGAGGATCAAGATTTGATTATTGCGGACGCAAATGTTCCTCTCGTTGTATCTTCGGGTCCAGCTTTGCATTACCCTAATCCACCGAACCCTGCAAAAGTTATTTACATTAATAAGAAAGAAGCTCCGGTGCTGAGAGTGGAAAGGGGAGTTCCGGTGAAGTTCTCTATACAAGCTGGCCATGACGTTGCGTTCTATATTACATCTGATCTTCTAGGAGGAAATGCGACTTTGAGGCATGAGTCTGAGATTATTTATGCAGGAGGGCCAGAAGTGGAAGGTGTTCCATCGAGCCCTTATGAGTTGACTTGGGCACCCGGTAGGAACACTCCTGATCGTGTCTATTATCAGTCCTTATTTCAGCCGAAGATGGGCTGGAGAGTTCAGGTTGTCGATGGTGGTTTGGCTGACATGTATAACAACAGTGTTCTGCTCGATGATCAGCAAGTTACCTTTTTCTGGACCTTGACTAAAGATTCAATCTCCATAGCTGCTCGAGGAGAAAAGAAAAGCGGGTATCTAGCTATTGGATTTGGAAGTCGAATGGCTGGTAGCTTCGCATATGTGGCTTGGTTCAATTCAGACGGTGTGGGAAAACTCAACACATATTGGATAGATGGACAAGATGCTTCGAGTATACATCCAACAAAAGAAAACCTGACGTACGTAAGATGCAAAACAGAAAATGGTATAATCACCATGGAGTTCACTCGACCTCTCAACCCACCATGCAAACAAGATGAACGACCTGAGTGTAATAACATCATTGAACCCACAACTCCGCTTAAAATGGTGTGGGCAATGGGTGCTAGATGGACGGACGAGAACTTGAGTGAGAGAAATATGCATTCCGTTACTAGCAATAGACCTGTCCGCATTCTGCTTTTGCATGGGTCCGCTGAGGCTGAACAAGATCTGCGACCAGTTTTAGCTGTTCATGGTTTTATGATGTTTCTAGCATGGGGAATTTTGCTCCCGGCCGGAGTTTTGGCTGCTAGATACTTGAAACACGTGAAAGGGGACGGCTGGTTCAAGATCCACGTATATCTACAATACTCCGGGTTAGCCATTGTCTTGCTTGGCTTGCTGTTTGCTGTAGCTGAGCTTCGCGGCTTCCACTTTGAATCCGTTCATGTAAAATTCGGAACTTTAGCTATCCTTTTTGCTTGCATTCAGCTTGTGAATGCGTCGATGAGGCCTAAAAAACCTGAAAATGGCGAAGCTGCTTCTCCAAATAGAATATATTGGGAATATCTACATGTGCTTTCTGGAAGGAGCGGAATATTGCTCGGGATGGCTGCACTTATCACCGGCATGAGGCATTTAGGAGATAGATACGACAGTGAAGACGTACACGGCCTCACATGGGCCCTTATATCATGGTTTCTCGTCATTGGTGTAACAGTTTTGTACTTAGAATATCGAGAACAGCAAAGAAGAAGAGACAGAAGCTACAGCCGTAGTAGCAACTGGGTCTTGGGAAATTCTGAGGAAGATGATTCCTTAGATCTCTTAAGCCCAAGTCGGGTACCCAATGGAAAAGATTTGGGTCCGTCCGACAGAATGGAAATTCAACTAGAGCCCCTAGGCAGATAGGCCTGTAACCTGACCCCCTTTTTTTATTTCTCTCTTTAAATACATATATATTATCTCTTCTTTTTCCTGTCTAGGTTATTGCAATAACCCACATATATGACTTTCGTTATTTCTCTCTCTTCTCTTAGTGCGAAAAAATAAAAACCATTTTAGTTTTTTTACCTAAAAATGAGGACTCTGTGCCATGGCATTACATTCTCTTGCTGCTGATTCACCTTATGCGATGCGACCGCTGACATATGTTACACGGTAAATTGATTGAGCTGGTAGCTCTACTTATATAACTAACTGATACAACTCCTGTATCCGATGTGGGATATTACAATCACCCCCACTAACTGAACCCGAACGTCCTCGTTCGGCACAAGCCAGGATCCTCCCATTCTTTCGATAACCTCTCTTATCTACTGCGGAGGATCGACTCTGATACCATTTATAACGACCCGACCGGCCTGACTTTAATTATATAGAGACTACAGTACATGATCTTTTCTGTGTTACTAACAATTCAATGTATTTCTAATAATTTTTGAGATGAATAATCATTATCATATAAATATATTTTACTAATCTATAGAATAAGCTCGCTAAAAGATAAAATAGTGATTGGACAAAGGTTCAGATATGAAATGTCCAAAATATTTCCATCTTTTATCACTTATTATAAAGCATGACATCAACTCCGTATTAGACTATAGTTGATCATGAAAACTTATAACACCTTCCAACATCTCATCAGCTACTTCAACAGGAACTCCATGATTCACCAATTGGAAAAAATTCCCATGTCTCCCCCTGCATCTCTGATCTGCCTCACAACCTAGTTGCGACTTTAAATCTATCACCGGAACTTGAACTCCAGACTTGAAATTGATGTGGTGATCATTGATCAGGGTGTGGAAGATTCTTTGAACTTTAATGATTCTTTCGTCTGACCAGGCCCTTGACTCTAGCCTTCTTGGCGTCGAAGGCTCGAACTTCTTCGTCTTTGGAGATGGTATCCATAGATGGATGGATGACTTTTGGAGGTTTTGGAAGTGGATTTTTGTGAGAATTGGGGGGGTCAATTTGAAATAAATTAAAAAGTGGTTTATTTTAAAATGACTCACAAAAAATATTTTATTTGAAAATAAGTCAAAAGTGATTTATTTCAAAAAAAAATTATCATAAAATGTTTCATTTGAAAGTGGTGTATTTCCAAATGAATCACC
>JAWWMW010000797.1:60322-93717 GCA_035048345.1 Echeveria elegans
CCCCACCAAAATCTGAGAATAATGGATTGAATTTGCTTGGTTACTTTATCAGGAAGAAGGAAGCAAGACATAAGGTAATCTTTTACAAAAATGTAGAAATAACATCATTCGATGGTTGAATCAACCGATGAATATAGAAACTATATAAGATTGACGTCATTTTATGGTTTTAATCATACAACATTCTATTGAACTCATGAAATTTGGAAGAAAAAATTGAATTTCTCGGGAGCTTTTTAGTGGTTTTGTGCAAAATGTAAAGCTACGGGCGTTTAAACATATTTTTTCCTATTTTGTTAATAAAATCCCGAGTCTGTCAACAAGGTTGTAATTGTTATGCGTTTCTAGAGGATGTTACATGGACCTTGTTCTGGGTTTGTTTTGTAACTTTGCCAATTCCAGGGTTAGACAAGTAATATGGAAATTCTGGACAGGTTACGCAATTTACTGAAAATATTGGATATAATACATAATTAATAAAAAGGTTCCTTAATTACTGTAAGAAAATAATTACATGATCATGCAAGTACTACACTACTAAAACAGAATATTATTCAGTCAGCTTGTTCTTCCAATGAAAATTGGCTACATCTTTATGGAAAATGGTGAATGCTATTTTTCATGGTGGCATCCCGAACTCCATGGCAATTTTCATCTTAGATTGGGCAGGTCCCTTTAATAAAAAGGACAATTTGAATCATTTTTGATTTGGTTTGGCTGCCTTTGGGCTCCAAATAACATTTGGCACGGGTTCTGAGTGCTTCAAGTGGGCAGAACATCTTGCAACTTCCATTCCCGGCTTGGATGAAGATGACCAAAACCTTAAGAAGAATCCTGATGAGCCTTGACATCCCCTTAAACTTTCAGAGCAAGTTGAAGGGGTCCTGGAAATACTGGAATCCTATCAAACAAGGGAATACTATGGACTTGTTCGTTCCTAATGTGGTGTTGAAGGGAGCCAGTTGGTTTTAGAATTTTACTAAGGTGATGTGTGGAGCTTGTGGTGTTGAAGTATCCGACAGCCAGAATAGACGAGACTCACCCCCAGGAATCATCTCTGAATGCTCAGTTGGGCCTCCTCTATTGAGGTCCCATGGTTTTCCCCTCCGAGAATTTCCACGTAAATCTTGTCGTATGTAGACTAGGATTTTAATCAACTAGCAGTTGTGTTTTCTACTTTCTTGGATTGTTTTTTACCATTATCTTAACTGAACTAAGGATGGATCTGACCTGTAGCCTAGCTAGAATATGTCGAACCAACATACAGAAAATACTTTCGAAACAAAGAACAAATTTAATTTACATTCGGAAATTTGTAGTCTCAGTTTGATTAAGTTAAAATTTACTCGTTTTGATGTATTCAAAAAATTAGTGATTTGTTTTACAGAAAAATGATTTGCCAACTGAGTGCCTCCTTTAAAACTCATGATTTTTATCTTTCTGAAATTTGGTTTTTTAAGACAAAAACAAAAATATTAAGAAGTTATTAGGAATGATAATGAAGATTAATTGCGCTTTCTGAAAATTATGAAAATGAAATTGATTTATGCTTCACGAGCATTCATGTTGTATCAGAAACCGCACGTTCTTTCAAAGCTAAGTAAAATCATTTTGATATGTGTCAAATGAAAACTACATAAAGTCGTAAACTGAAAAAAGAAAGAAAAAAGAAAACAAATATCAGTCTCGGGTTAACATTTCTGAAAGTGCATTTTTTTTTCATGAAAAATGTGAGGAAAATCTGATAGTCTGAAGGACAATTGAAGAAGAACCTCTGCGTTGATGATTCAAATTTAGAATAATATCAAAATGTGTAAATAAATAAACTTTTTTCATACAAAAGTATTTAAGTTCTAAAGGGAAGGCCAACAACATGTGATGGGTTTTTGCTTATATACCATGAACAGAAGCCAGTCTGTGATTTGATAGATAACCATGAAGAATATGGAAGAAATTGACCAGGTATGAATGTATGACTTCTCAAAGAGCTCACCCGAACCCAGAAGCAGCAATTCACAATCACCTTCCTTATGTATCTTTGGGAGCATCATACACTCGAACATTCAATCTCCTAAGCCATATCGAATGCAAAACCATGTGGTATACATCATACCTCTTCGGTGGGAAATTCATCATGAAGTGCTTCCTCATCTGCAGCCCTCTTGTATACATTTTGACATACTGTTCACTTGAAATGCTCCTCAGGATCCGTTTCAGATTTGGAATGTCTTCCACATTAACTATGACCGTAAATGTCTTCCAATTTAGTACATCGCTGAATGGTGGTACATATCCACTGGAAATTAGTACGGGAACGCAGCCAGTGTATAATGCTTCCACGACTCGTGGACTTGCAACCTCGTATCCACTTGGGCAAAGACAGAACTTGGTTCTTCTCATCATATCATAGTAGGAAACATTTTTTGGAAGGTATGGATGAGCTTGGATGTCTGGATCTTTATTATGCCAGTGTTGTAAAAGAATTGGCCTGATTGGACCGTGATCTGGCCCTCCTGCAAAGAAAGCTAGAATGTCTCGCTCGGAAGGACTTGGACCGCCAACAAGTCCATCGAGTTCGCCATACTCAAGATGAATCTCGGGGATGGATACATCTTTAGAAGGGATGAATCTCTCCGTGGTGTTGGCATTGCATAGAGCACGGATAGAATTGTTATGCAAATTTGGCACGGCAAACGAAAGCTCAGGCCCCTAATAAATCAACCATCCATAAAATCAGCATACTATCCGGCCACAAGGTGTCAGGAATATAAAGTTATAGCAACTTAAGAACTTACCCAATCGTGGCAAGCGAGCATGAAATGGTCAGCGCCAAGGCTGCGATTCCAGTAAGGATGCTTATGGGAAATGACATTGACATAATCTACGACCGTACGTTTCATGGGAGTCCAGTCGTGAATGCCTCCTTGGAAGACAAACAGGACAATAGAAGTGACGCTAAATGGAAGAAAAAAGACATGGGCTTTGTCAGGGTCATCGGTTAAAAATCCGGCGTCCATCTCCAGCTGGTTAATGAAGTTTCCTTCCATCGAATAAATACCCTTGCAGGGACCATAGTGAAACAATGGAGGCTCTCCTTCTTCGTATATGTAAATCTTGAATTGCTTCTCCATTTCCAAATAGCTCCTGTTCATATCAAACCCCGATAAGAATCGGCAAAAGAGCGGATAACAACCACACCGATGAATGATTAATTTTCAACAGCATGATATTTTAAAAGGTACCTATGAAATGCAGTGGGATTCCAGAACATGGGACCTGACGGCACGTAATCTGGGTCGTGGAAGATTTCAGAATCATTGGCATTCTGGATAGCCAATCTGGCTGCTTGTAACCCGGTTTCGAGGCGTTCAAGCTTGGTGCGTTCTGCTTCAGTAGTAGCTGCTAGGCTTCGCGACTGAGAATCAAGCAGACCCAAAAAAACACATTGAAAAATAAAAAAAGAATAAGACATCAGACGATAAGAAACTGAAACTGAAAATGTAACATGAACCAAAGAGGAGAGGACACTACAGGAGACATTAGATTTAGAATGAGTACTCTGCTTACGGTTCTGTTTTGAATAAGTGAGTGTGGCAGAGCGGAAGGAGGAGTCAAATCCGACTCGAAAGCTGTCGAAACGAGCACTGAGACTGAAATCAAGGGCAGCAGGAACAGTAGAAATTTGAGAGACACGGCCATGGACTGACGACTCGTCGCCGCGGTTTCGTAGTGTTCATCCATTTCGAGAGGGATTTGGTTTAGCATAGTAATGGTAACGCTTGAGATTTTGATGCGAAAATCGAAACGACGAGTTCGAGACAGACTTTGTTCTTTTAATACAGTATTATTTATTTATTAATAGTATAGTCGTTGTAGTAAAATCTGAGATTCTGGCCTTTTCTGTCTCTGTCATTTTATTCTCCTCGTACAGCTGTTTTTTGTTCTTCCTCACATCATTGTATAATTATGTGTACATTTATAGACATAATCATTCACTGGTGGTAATGAACTAATGATTAACGGATTGTATTAGTTTCCCAATATCAATGTCATGGGAAGCTCCTCCGGTCGATCGAGTTTCATTGTTAACGAATAATGTTACTCTCTTTGTCCCTCTTTGTTAAGTTTTGCGCGCTTTTATTCAACTTTAAACCATATATTTTACATACATTTTATAAAGGGTAATTACCATCTCTAAGAAATTTCCAAGGAAGGTAGCGTATCTTCAATGATGGTAAGGTAAGATAAGATTCTTGGAGAAAAAAAGTAGTGGAAAATAATTTTAAAGAAAAATGATTTTTCATGAGAAAGTTGAAAGAGAAATCTTAGCTTTGATTTGCTTGATTTTCTCATATTTTTCACTACAACCAAACATACAAATTCACTTTCGTTCAAAAAAAATCACTTTTTTCCGCATCCAAATGGAACGTTAATATTAGTAGCAAATAGTACTTACATATTTTTCCATTTGGCAGATCAAAAAGAAGATGATCATGATAATTCGGTGGAATTACCATTTTATACAACGACCAAAATAGTATAGAAGGAGATCCTCATGATTTTAATGCATATTATGGGTAATGGCAAAATGTGTCTTCTGGTGATCGAAATGCATATTATGGGTAATTTTCGTTAAATGAATGTTTAACAGATGATATTAGGTTAATAATGAGTGATTTTTGGTAAATTATCTTTTCATAAACTCAAATATCAACCCCACGTTTTTGTGTTTTTGTTTGGAATCAGATTGGATTCGGTGTAACCACACCACTAGTTGCACCAGAATTTCTCTTTTTTTTTCCGGATGTCTTTGGCTTAAAATCTGAAATCAACGTAAACGAGAGAATTGTAGCTCTTGGAATTAGTTACAATTCTCTAGTTTATATCGAATTCAGATTCTGAACCGAAGACACCCGAATAAAGGAAAGAAGTTAGTGGTTGCACCGAACAAAACAGAACTACACCGGAACTTCTCTCCTTTTTTCGGGTGCCTTCGGCTCGGAATCTGAAAGAGCTACAATTCTCTAGTTTACGTTGATTTCAGATTTTGAGCCGAAGGCATCTGGAAAAAAAAAGTTCCGGTGCAACTAGTGGTGTGGTTGCACCGGATCCAATTTGGTTTTTGTTTACCTTAATAATCATGCTATTTATTCTTTTGGATAAGAGGGAGGTAGTACCAAAAACAGCCGCATGTATTTACGCCTATAATTCTAATCTATGCTGACAGAACAGCTCAATCCATTATTCGTTACTTTGTCAGTTGGAAAATTTGTGCTCTTAATTTCTTCTTCTTTACTTTTCTTTATTTAGATTTCTGCTGTTGTTTTGCTGTTCGATTATTTTGCCATCTGATGTATTTTGCTCAAACATCTGATTCATATGGTTCAATCAATACTTCCTTTATCACCATAAACTCCTGCTCTGATGCAAATTTCAGGAGCTGCTTAAAAAATTCTTACAAGCAAGGGCTTTTTCTATTCATAGTCATCTGACACAGTCCAGTTTTTTTTTTTTATCTTCATACACATGCTACGTACAAATTGACCAGCCTTGAAATCAACCTTTATATATTCCATACGGTATTCAGCTAACCTGCACCACCAATCCTTGCATGCATAACGTATCTCAGCAAAAGACTACCATATACCTGCCTCACTAAAATACTTCCTTGCACCATCGTATGTCCCAACTTGCGCATATTTGCGTGCTTTCAAAATTATCCGTCATGAATAATTATAACTGCACCTAGCTGTTTCATTGAACTTGGTCTCCATCATGGATGCGAACGTTCAGTCTTCTAAGCCATATCGAGTGTAGAATCATATGGTACACATCATACCTCTTTGGTGGAAAATTCACCACAAAATGCCTCCTCACTTTCACACCTCTTCTTTGCATTCTTATGTAGTTACTTGACGATATCTTTGTCAGTATTTGTTTTAATTTTGGGATGTCCTGTACCAGGACTATTACAGAAAATGCTTTCCAATTTAGGACATCACTGAATGGTGCCACGTAACCACTGGAAAGGAGTACAGGAACGCACCCTGCGTATAATGCTTCGACAACCCTAGGGCTTGCAACCTCATAGCCACTTGGGCAGAGGCAGAATCTACTCTTTTTCATCATGTCATAATAAGATACGCCTTTAGGTAGGTACTTGTGAACTTCCATATCAGGATCTTTGTTTTCCCAGTGTTCCAATAGAATAGGTCGGACTGGACCGTGAAGGCCACCGGCGAAAAAGGCTAGTATGGTTCTCTTAGAAGGAGATGGACCGCCAATGAAGCCTTCTGTGTGTCCTGTCACAAGGTTGATCTCTGGGAAGGATACATCTTTTGAGGGGACAAATCCTTCAGAAGTGTTGGCATTACATAGAACACGAATGGAATTTTTATACAGATTGGGCACCGAACGCGAAGCTTCGGGCCCCTGCAGCACAAAATTGGCTATGAATAAGACTAGTTTTAAAGACAACTACATAAAGAATAATTTTAAGCGAAGCATAAATTTTGTGATGTTTACACCTTACCCAGTCATGGCACGCGAGCATGAAATGGTCCGCCCCAAGGCTTCGATTCCAATAAGAATACTTCTCCGTGATGACTTTGATGTAGTCCACGACAATATGTTTTATGGGTCCAAAGTCATGAGAGCCACTATTGTACACAAATCTGACCAACATTGTCACACTGAATGGAAGGAAGAATACATGTGCCTTTTCTGGATCTTTTGTTCGAAACTGTCTCTCCATTTCCAATCCATGTATGAAGTTCCCTTCCATGGAATAAATACTCTTGCATGGACCATTGTGGAACAAAGGGGGCTCCCCTTCTCCATAAACATATACTTTAAAACGCTTTTCCATTTCCAAGTAGCTCCTGTTACAAAACAAATGCATCGCAGACGTCACGTGTGACACCACTAACACGGTAAATTAATGCTACACCCGAGTACACCAGTAGCGCAACCCACCAAATATTAATGATCACTCCACTCCAAGAATGGTAGTGATTACCACTTCAGGTTCGCATATATGGTGTGATGACAATTTGTCAACTTTAAGATTGGTAATGGCAAAAATAGTACGTACATAATATTGTTTTAGGTCAAGTATAGAATACAAACCTTTGAAATGCTTTAGAATTCCAATACATTGGACCATTAGGTTCATAATCTTGCTCAGGGATTAGGGTAGCATTTCCCCATTTGGCATCTCGAATGGCTGTGCGTGCTATTTGAAGACCAGCTTCAAGCCTATCCAAATTGGTATGTTCTCTTCGAACAATTGTTTGCTCATTTACCAAACCAATATCATCATATGCCTCAATCGGGTAAGGAGCTATGTTTGGACTTGCAACAACACCAGAATCATTAATGAGCACCTCTTGATTCCAATCAAGGACTTTCGCATCCTGTCATTCGTATGCATACTCAGTTAATTAGTTGTTCGTAAACATGCCCGATCGGTCCGAGTGATAAATTTATGGTACATGGAACAAAACCTTCAAAGTATGAAAGCTACATAAAACAGCTTGTAACACTATCATGGTCAACCATTTAATAGGATGGTCGATATACATTAATGAAACCCGATCAAAATTCACGAAACCTTCTTCGCTTCTGAACCGAAATACCACGACGACACACACTCGCACAATCATAAAAACTCAAACCAAACAGCCAGACAAAATTGCACTGGTAGTACCAATTCAATTTCATATGATCTTCAATCCTCTCAATACTTTAGGGTTGTTCAACTTTCTATTGTGTCTGAAAACACACTAATCCAGAGCTATGCCAATTTCTACTTTACCACCTCGATATCTGGAATTTAAATTTTTACTTAAGCATCGTTTGGCTAACAAAATAAAGCAGCGTGAGCATGTCAAACACATATCTTCGTTTTTCTAGTTTAATTGGAAAAAACCAAACAGACCCCAGAAAACTGAAGAATCAGAACAGAGCATCATCGGAGTCTCAGAACATAAAACAGAACAATTGTAAAAACTTGCCTCATCAGAGGGAGAAGGATGCGGAGCTACCCCGCCACCGACCTTTAAATCGGAATTAGTATCAGCGGAGGCGGAGGTAAGTCTCGAAACCCGTGGAAACCGAGAACTGAAATTATCCCAATCGAATGAATTCTGACTCAGAACAGCTACGAAAACAAAAACCAGAATCAACGGTGGCAGGAACTGAATCAGCCTCGTCAGCGCAGTCATCTCTCTAAATCCCTTTCTGATTCGCGTTCAGGAAATTGAGAGCTTGTGAGAGAATTTAATCAATTTTTCGTGAGTATTAAAATCCACCGGTGCAAAACACAGAACAAAGCAGAGAGAGTAAGCGAGCAACACACCGTACCGCAGTTCCTTTTCCCGTCATGCAAATTTTCATTATTCCCATTTTGCACTTTAGTACTCTTTTATTTACCAAGAAATGCCACTGGAGAATGCTCTAACGCGCTGCTTCGGTCGGAGTGGCTTCGCATGTGGGACGCGTGGCTTTAGCATGGACCCGATTGACGACTGCGAGTTGGCCTGCCTGCTCTCTCTCTCTCTCTCTCTCAATTTTCTTACATATCCATTTTTATTCCAAATTTTAATGTTTCTTTTAATTTACGTGATATGTTTTGAATCCTTGCCAAAATGATACACAAAAATACTAATTACTTTCTATTTTTACACCGAGATTTGATTCAAACGTTGACAATTTGTTATTTGCAAATTCAAAAAATCATCAATCAAGTGAGGTGATTTGTACAAAATAATGTATTAAAAAAATTCCTTACACCAACTATTAAAGAAAATGGACGTTAGCCATGTTACACTGCAATGCCTAACACCTTTATCTATTATATAACAGAATAACGCCCGTCATCTCCAAATAGAGAATATCCGAAATACCTCTCATTAAGGGCATTATGATAATTTATACAAATCACACGGGCCCGGCCCGACCCATAAAAAATTAAAAATTAGAAAAATTAAATATCAAAAGTTTAAAGTTATAAAGACAAGACGAATCCGTTTAAATTTGCACAGACCACACGGGCCTGGCCCGATCCATTAAAAATAAAAAAAATAAAAAATTTAAATTTAAACAGACAACACGGGTCCGTTTAAATTTGCACGGACCACACGGATCCGACCCGTTAAAAATCAAAAATTGAAAGTTTTAAGTTACCCGTATTTGACTGGTTCGATTGCGCATTAGGACGACGCATCCCCGTCGGAACGACGGGTGGTACACTAATATTTAATAATAATAATAATATTTAAAAACTAGCTTCGCCGCAGTCGTCCCAACAGAACTTTTTCTCGTATTTCAATTCGATTTCCCACAAACTTTCCAATGTGAATTTAAATGTGAATTTTGTAAATTTTGAAATTTGTAATTTTAATGAATTTGGGTTTTAAATTTTAAAAACTTTATAATTTATAATTTTAAATCGATATTTTTTATTTTTTTATTTTCCTGTTCTATTTTATTCCTGTTTTATCCTATGTTTATTTTGTCTTATTAAAATTGGTATTAACAACAAAAATACAAAAAAATCATGACGAAATCTGGCTCGTCACTAAATGATTGATGGTGGACAAAATTTTATCCTGTAGTGCCTGTGTTTTATTATAATAGATATATTAAAATCAAATAAATCATAAAATGAAATATAACACAAAAATGTACAAAGCGTAATCATAGAAAGTCCATATGATAATAATTATTTATAAAAATTCATATTATAATCAGCGAAAAATCCACAACACACTTTTCTGTTAGTAAAATTGTCAAAAAAAAAACACGCATATTTGTTTAGGCATGTGAAAAGATACGACTTCAAAGTAACGTTGTGCGTGAGTTTTTTTTTTTTTTTTTTTTTCGGACGGCATGATTATAGTATGTTATCTGCAATTGTTATGGAATGAATTTTTTTCCAAAATATGACGTTATAGCATAATCTTGTGCAATTATTTCTATTTACGCACAACATTTAAAGTTTAAAACAAGTTAATTTTCCTTTTAAGTACACCATGTTCAGTGTGTAAATTGACTAAAATACTATCGACCATAAAAACGTGCCTTCCAAAAGAAATTCAGGGCTGTTGACATTTTTAAACTAAGATCTGAAAGCTAATCAGAATTGCTAATTAATATAATCGGATATTTAATGTCATGTTATCGCGTTCATCTGCGAATCAGATCTGGTGCAGTCACGCAAGTAGTTGCACTGTTACTTCTTTCATCTTTCCGGCACCCTTCGACTCAGAATCTGATTTTGACGTAAACTAGAGAATTGTAGCTGATTCAAAGAGTTACAATTCTCTAGTTTACATCAAAATCAGATTCTAACCCGAAGGATTTCGAAAACGGATGCGAAGTTACGATTCAGTTTAAAACAACACTGAACAAAACAAATTTGACCTTCGTTTCTTAGGGGCTTGTTGTGAACACATTAATTGTCCGTTCAAAATGTTTTATATATCGTTGGAAAGCTGATTCAAATAGCTACAATTCTTTAGTTTACATCAAAATCAGATTCGGACCCGAAGAATGCCGAAAATGGATGTAAAGTTACGGTGCTCCGAATGGCAGCGCAGCACTACATCAGAATCCGTTCATCTGAGTTCTAGACAATATCATTTTAATTCTCAAAAATTAAAGGGAGGCTATTTTAAACTTGCAAGCACACATCAGATATTCAAAAAGAAGCATTTTCTTTCTATAGCAAACTAGATTGTTGTCTTGCCAGGAACGGACCGTAAACTTAGATCCGATCACACTGAACTTTTAAGGTCGGCCGGAAACTACCTGGTGTCCATTCCGCGTATTGCTTTGAAGCTCGAACCTCGAAGTTTAGTATACAGCTTTTATATTAGTATTACTTTTTCTTGGCCCAAAGTCGCAATTAATGTCTGCATCCCTTGCTATACTTCCTCTTCCACCCATCTGATCTCTTCCTCGCGCCTGAAAATCTTAAGCTCGAACTTGTATATGAAAAGTGTATAAGAAAAAAAAAATTGAAATTACTACTCCCAGGTGACAGTATAAAATAGTCACAGCCAACTCAAAATGTATTATGCTTTTTTTTTAATACGGCATCACCGGTATTTATTTGGAGAAATATAAAGCCGTAAACAACTATTTACAAAAAAGAAAAGTAAATCGTACAACTACATTTAAAGATCAAAAAGACCTTAAAGAAGGCAATGGAGATACAGACTTTGTCAAGACTAAGAGATATGATGAAGCTAGAAATATTATGCTTCAAAACATTCTGAGAAATGAGATGAATAAAGAAAATGAATAGCAATGGCATACCCTTGGCCATCCTAATAAAAACCAATTTTTTTGATAATTTCAAAAAATCTTTGACCGAAGTTTTAGTCTTCAACGTTATTAATTATTTTATTTCCGACTGAGTTTTAAAACAAAACTCTAGTTGGGGACCTTCCCGGAAGCCTCGTCCCGAAGTTTTACTCTTCATCGTTCTCTGTAGTATGTTTGATGCGGACAGATTGCCTTAACCTTATAATATTTTAATTGTTACCGGGTACCTCTTTATTGTCCATGCAAGGATGAGCAAGACTTTCATGAGTATCAACTGGTCCAGTAATTACGTTAGTATGCCATATCATGTCGGCGTTTCCACTATTTTGAGTAGGTAGAGTGACCTTATTTTCATGAATCACTAATGTCACTCTCAACCAGAGCCTCATTTTCAACTAGGCATTTGTTCATTACCAGAACTTGTCTCATTGGCAGGATGCGCAATATTGTTACCATCCACAAACTGAGTAGCAACCTGACCGCTGCCTCCAGGTGCACCCTCAAACACCACAAAAACAAGCTCATCAACTTGATAAGCTTGATCACAATAATCTAGATTGGCAGAATTGCTAGTATTACCTTTTTCAGTATCATTATGGGATGCTTCAATAGGATTAGATGCCTCAATAGGAGAGGGGTTAACGACAGGATCTTTGCCTTCCCTGAATTTCCGATATTCGACTTTTTTCCAACCAAAGTCAACAACATCACTCTCCTTTAAATTACCATCGATGCTAACCGTCATGGATTTCTTTCCTTCTAAAGAAACATTCCTAGTTGAGTTGGTATCTTATTGCTTGGGAATGGGTTTGTTGGCCTTTACCTTGCGGCAATCCGTAAGAGAATGACATGAACCTTACACCTGCTGCAATATGACAGCTTCATTTCAACCTCAATATACTGCTGGGACATTAATCGACACTGCATCAGGGATAGGATGAGTGACATCCATCTCCACACAAGCTCGAGCTTACTTCAAAGACACACATGCCTCAGTGCGGTCATCAGCTGCAACAAAGTATCCAAAGATAGATATTATAGCCTCAACAAAGGCAGAATCATAAAGAGAAAGGGGAAGACCTGGAAGTCGAATCCAAATGGTGGTAACTATCGATTCATGCTTTGGATTGTAATCCGGATTACATAGAAACAGCCGGAAGAAGGCACGGTCAACCTTGTTCAAGGGTGAGGCCAGCGCAACCCTGACATCTTCTTCACAATCAAATATGACATGAATATGCGACTGTCCTAGATTTCGCTAGAAGAAGTTCTACCCGCAATGACCCAGTTGGTCTGGAATGCTTTACGAATCTCACAGTGAGTCGGACGGCCGACGGTGAACTTAGCAACCAGGGAGAAGGCAAAACGTTTTTCACAAGCCCTTACTTCTGCACCGGAGAAGGATATCGCCGGCTTCCCGTCCTTGACTCCAACCTGTCTAGCCGGAACGGAGAGTGGCGGAAAGCGCGGCCTCAATTTAGGTTTAGTCAGCGCAGCCTTCCCCGCAAATTTAGGACACACATCAGGGCGTGGGACTCCATCGGACGACTCCCTAATTGGGTCTGCGGCTTTGGATTGGACTGAATCGGCCGGAGAAGGGTCTGGACGGCTCACGGCAGCCGCCGGTTAACGAACTCAATTCGCCAGCGGATTTTGACAGTCGTTTAGAACCTCAGATATATATTATGTATAACCACCGCATTGTACAATATGATAATTGTGATGGATTGTAAACCATCTGTATGATTTCTCATTCCTCATGTATCACCGTTAGCGCCATTTGATTGCGGGGAAAATTGAAGAAGAAAGAAAAAATTTTAAAAAAAATTGAGTGAAAATAAAATATGTGTTTGATTATAAGGAAAAAAATTAAAAAAAGATAGGTAAAATGAGATTAAATTTTTCTTATAACTTTTTCATTGAAAAATTATTTTTTAAATTATTTTTTTTCGCGCAACCAAACGGAGCCTTAGTTTTTAAATTTGGTGAAAATTACATCTTTATTATATAACTCATTCTCAGAACCACCAAATACCATTTTCCGTTTGCGTGCTGTTGATACTTGATACACACTATTTAACATGAAAATTGGTGTAGACCATTTGTATGATAGTCCATTTGTCATCAACCACCTATAAATTTAGACGCGCTATTTAATATTATTTTATTAAAATAATCATATTAATGAAATAAATATAACAGATTAAATTAATTGTTTTTTGGGAATCTAATTTATTGGTCTGTCTTCTCGCTTCGAACGAACCCTAAAAATCTGATAGGTGCGTCAGTCAAATGTGTATGCATCAATCCATCGTTCACCGAGGAAACACATGGATTCTTCAACAAATGTGGAGCAGGGAACTAGGAGTAATTAGAAACTTTGTCATTTGGCATTGAACTAGTATGGTTTTAGTTTTGATTGTATCTTTTTGGAAAATGTTATTTTGGTTAGGATTGTACATTTTGAAAATGGTGGTTTATGACAAATTTGAATTCATATAGGACTATTGAAAACTTTATGATGGTTTATCAAATTGTCAAAATCCATGTATGAGGTTTACACAAATTTTGTTTTATCCATCATGCTCCATAACTGCAGATATCAGAATGATTCTATTTCAAACATACACGTGTGATTGACATCAAATTGCATGTAATGGCATGTCACCTACTAAAACTCATACAGGGAAATCCCATGTGAAAATAGAGAACCAGCCAACACTTGATTTGCCTGCTTCAGATGGATGAAAACTATCCCAGTAGCATTTGAGCATGTTCCAACTGATCTTGCATTGCAAAGTAGATAAGTTTCAAGCGTCCCTGTCCCGCAACAAGCTTTTCTTGATTCAAAGAATATAATCCTGTGCATTATTCAAATCACATGATCCTGAAAATGTCGGACAGTTTCGTCGAGTCGCCGTGTATATTTACATCAGGATGAGCTTTCTTGAATCATTTCTGACTCTTTACAAACTCTGTTGAAACTTTCGGATACTTGCAGACTTCAGTATCAACTTTTGTAACAGAAAGGCGGACACCTGAACTGCTTGCATTGCATCATCACCTTTTACTTTTCACTAACTCATGGATAACCCTTAAGTAAAAGGCATATGCTTTTTCCCATAAATATGAATGATGCATTAATCTATGCAAAAATGTTGAATTTTTGTTTTATTTTATGAAAACATGCATTTCACTACGGGCGACCAAGCACTGCACCTGCACTATTAGTTGGTTTTCGATTATGGACTCGGGATTTTCTGCATCATATGATCTTACCTATAAGCTTGTCGTCTCTATATTTCCTTTCGGATAGGTAATGAATCAGTTGAGAGCCCGAGAAAATTATAACATGGTGCTATTCACTTAATTTATATTCCACAAAAGCAGTTCCCCCAGAAGAAGAAAAAAAAGTTGTCATTAGATTTAAATTATAATTCAGTAAAGAAGTCATTAAGCAGAAAATAAATACCAAACCCAGAAACCATTATGCAAGTGCATAGTTGTCCTACACTGATACGATCTTGCAATTACTGGGATTGCAAGTTCATCGCATCAACAGTTGGAAAGCCTCATTATCAGACTCAATGGTGTACTGGTAACCTAGTTGGTCAGCACGCCACGTGAATTCATCCATCTCCCAAGTTGGAACCTGGATGCCAACCAACACATTGGCACCGACCTCTCCCTGATAAAACAAGAAATTATCTACTAATGAATACATGAAATGTATAACAAGGACGTAGTCATGGCTAGTGAATGGTGCTAGATGGATACCTGAGCACGGTAATGGAACAAGGAAATATTCCAGCGTGGGCTGAAGGCATCCAAGAACTTCATCAAGGCCCCAGGCCTCTCCGGAAAGACAAATCGACAAATGATTTCATTCTCTAGGCTTGATCGGCCTCCCATCTGAGGTCATCAAAGTCTATGGATCAGCCTAATCGCAAAAATATGTCAAACAACAACAAGTGCCCACAACTTGATGCTTCTAGAAGCAAATACAGAACTCTGTAGTCTTTACAGCCAGTTGCAAAGACAAACCCGATGAACAGTTGTGTACTATGTTTGTCGACATCAGAATGCACTTTACCGGTGCAAATTTAGTATAAGAAAAATTTCTTACCAAATGCCTTAAATGGTCTTTCACCAAGTCGTTCGCAGTGTGGTTCTTAGTTTCAAGTTTTGCTGATTTCATCCGCTCCAACATTCCTTCAAGTTCATTAGGTGTGTGAACTCCGACACTGTAAAATAAAGGAGACTGAGATTCCATACAAGTAAACATAAATATAGACACTAAATTTGCCAAAATTATGAAAACACATCATGATGAAGCGTATCAATAATCCAGTAGCCAACCAAATTGTAATTTGTCATGAAAAGTACGAAACGAATATTGGCAGAACAAGAGTAAAACTTGCCTATATAGAACAAGTGCCCATTTTTCGTTGGTTTTGTATCTATATTTAAATTCGGTAATATTCATCGGTCCGACCTGCAAAATGCCATCTACTGTCATAATATGAAGCGGACACAACTAAAACTTTAAGACTTCGCCACAATTCTGTCCCTACCATTTCAGCAAACCTTTTGAAGCTGCCAGGTGTCTCAGGCATGGTAGTTGCAAGAACAGCCTCTTGTTGTCTACCCACATCAGCCAGTTCAGTCACTAGCCTTAGTCTATTGAAATTCATATTTGCCCCACTAGTTATTGCAACAACATTTATGCCCTTTAGACCATAATATTTGCAGTAA
The DNA here is from genome assembly GCA_035048345.1 of Echeveria elegans. Taxonomy (NCBI): domain Eukaryota; kingdom Viridiplantae; phylum Streptophyta; class Magnoliopsida; order Saxifragales; family Crassulaceae; genus Echeveria; species Echeveria elegans. Next base: position 76,409 of record JAWWMW010000797.1, read on the forward strand.
GCTTCAGCCCCTGCTAGGGCGAGAGCTCCTGCTGGCTCTAAAATACTCCTCTTCTCTTCAAACATATCCTACCTCAAAATAAAATGCACTACATGAAACTAAGAGTACAAAAAAAAAAAAAAACTAAACTTCCGTACTAAAAATTATTTAAAAAAATTGACGCTTCAACTAATCTTTGACTCTAAATGTCCATACAAGAGACTCACCTTAATTGAAGCACAAATAGCATCTCGACTGACTAGGACAACCCCGTCCATCAGCTCTTTGCACAGCCGGAATGTCTCCTCACCGACGGTTTTAACAGCCACACCATCTGCGAAACCTCCTACCTGATCCAGCATGACTCTCTGGCCGTGATACAATGACAATGCCATTGCATTTGCATCAGCGGGCTCAACTCCAATAATTTTAACCTGAAAGTGTGCCACATCATCTAATTCTCATAAAAGAGGAGCTCCAGAAGAATAAGATAACTTACGTCAAGTTCCACTAAAAATAGAGTTTTAAACATGCACCTATCTAGCAAACCCCATTTGCAGTATCTATCCTGACCTACGCGATGTTAGTCACAAAAGAAATGTAAATACCTCTGGGCACACTCTCTTCATGTATGCTGCAATACCAGCTATGAGTCCACCTCCTCCAACAGGTACAAAAACAGCATGCAGTGGTTTGCCATTTGCTTGACGGTATATTTCCATCCCAACAGTTCCTTGTCCTGCAATGACATCAGGATGATCAAAAGGAGGTACAAACGTCCGTCCCTCTTTTTCACCTCTTTCCTTGGCATACGCCTGCGCTTCATCATATGAATCCCCCTCAAGAACTACTGTAGCTCCCAACCTCTTCACTGACTGCCACTGAAAATGGGAAAAAAAGCCAATAGATATCAATATTGTAACTCCTTTTAAAGTCACCAGCATCTCATATAATTAGGATGAACAAATGAAAATAAAAAACACGCAACAAGAAAACCTTTATATCTGGTGTAGTAACAGGCATGACGATAACTGCATCACAACCCAATTCACGAGCTGCCAGTGCAACACCTTGAGCATGGTTCCCAGCAGAGGAACAGATGACTCCTTTCTTCAGTTGCTCTTTCGGAAGCTTCTGCATCATATTGTATGCTCCTCTAAGCTTAAACGAGAAAACCTACAGCAGAGGTCACCAACTGTATCAGTCTCACCCCATTCTTTCTCACATTCCAACTACCAATACATTTGTCAACAACACCACATGTAAACAATTCATTCGCTCAATCTACCTTAACATAATCACAATTTGGCCCTAGAAGCCTTAACTAGAAGATTCCTAAACTTACACAATGAGTAGCAGATCAATCCAAGGAAGACGGAAAAGTAAATGTGTAGCAAAATTAAAGAGAGTGACTGACTAACTTGCTGCAAATCTTCTCTTTTAAGAAACACATGAACCCCCAACCTCTCGGAAAGCTTCTGCGCCAACTCAAGTGGCGTCTCATCAGACACATCATAAACCTTAGAAGACAATATCCTCGTCAAATAATCCAACGCGTTATTCACACTCTCGTCCGATTCCACCGACTCCAACAGCCTATCCTTTTCCACACCCAGGAACCCAGCAGGGTATTGCAACGAGCTGGGAGACACTCTCGGCAGAGCACTAGACGCAGCAATCGTGTCAGCGATTATCGAAGGCACCACCGTCGCTTGATCGACGATCGATTTGGCAGCGGTGGCGGAAATCGAGAGCAGCTTTCGACCTGATTTGTTTCCAAATTTCCGAATGAGAGGGAGGCCGATGGGTAGGGTGGTGGTCGGTGCAGAGAGCTTAGGGCGGGTGAGGATGGAGGAGGGATTAGGGTTGGTGAAGCGGAGAGCCTCCATTGTCGGCGGCTGCGATGTTTCTTTGATTTTTCTGATTACACGACGTAAAAAAAAAAGGGAAGTTAACACGGCGTGAGACGCAGTACGCGGGGAAATAGGTTATGAACACGTGGCATGAACTGGTTGGTCTGTGATGGACAGGTGTGTAAGATAAAACAGAGTTGGTGGTGCTTATTGATTTGATCATTTGAGTTTGTCCTCTTTCGTACTTTCGGCCTCGTGCTATTATCGACTTTTACTGGATCTGATCCGATTCACCCACTAGGTCTATTAAAATTTCTCTCATATTTTGAGTATCTTCCATTCAAAATCTAAATTTGATGTAAATTAGAGAGATATAGTTCTTTAAATCAGGTACATCTCTCTAATTTATGTCGAAATCATATTTTGAACCTGAAACGAAGGCATCCGAAAATGGAATAGAAGTTTCGGTTCAGATCTGTTTAGTTTGGTACACCTAGTGGCTGCATGGGAACTTCTATCCCCATATTCGGGTGATTTCGACTATAAATCTGAATTTAACGTAAACTAGAGAATTGTAGCTCTTTGAATCATCTACAATTCTCTAGCATATGTCAAATTCAGATTTTAAACCGAAGACATCCGAAAATAGGAAAGAAGTTTCGGTGCACCTAGTGGGGTGGGTGCACCGGATCAAAATCCACTTTTACTGTGGTGCCTGTTTAGAATGTTGCGTGAAAAAAAGAGATTTTAATCATTCATAGCTAGAGGGCCGCCCGTAGTCCCGACGGAAATGCGACGGAAAAATGTTATTTATTAATTGGAAGAATGTATAGTCATATACGATAAATATTCTTTTCAATAATTGATAAAATACGGTCAGAGATTTTAATCATTCATAATTACTTTATTTTTGTGATAATATGAATGATAAATAAAGTATGAAATAAGACGAAAGTCAAAAAATAATTCTATGATATAGTATAATAATTCTATGAGATAATTAGTTTTAAATACCCTTTATAAATAAAATTTAAACTTTAATACCTCTGTTCATACATTTTGATTTAAGTACTATGCTCATTATCATCTACTTCATTAACACCTGGAAGTGCATTTAAAATCATGAGAAAAAATGGTAACGTATTTTTAGATTTTGATATAGATACATACTCCGGACTCAAGCCATGATGCACTCAGGAGGACTTGAACTCCTGACTTCCTCGATGAAAGATCAAGAGTTGACCGCTAGAGCGCTAGACAGTGTTGTATGTATTAGGATGTTTTGCTATAAAAAATAACTAATTAGCATAAATTTATATTGTGCAAATGAATCAATAAAAAAACGTCAAGTTGCTGAAATCTATTTATGAAACGTCAAGTTTTGAAAAATTCCATAGTTTTACTCATAACGAATCAGTACATGACGAATACATTTTATGAAACCTTGTAAGACAGTATATGATAAAAATATAAAACTTGAAATCTTGTAAGATAGTATATGATAAAAATATAAAACTTGAATTTGAATGTTGGAAACGTAGATTACATACTCACAAAGATGGCTGCATAATATGACAAACTTGGGGTAGAAATATGCAGTTTTTTTTGCAAAATTTAGATTAGAGGCACCAACTTTGAAAATCATATATATCTTTTTATTCATAACGAATCAGTACAAACAAATACATTTTACAAAATTTCTTAAGACAACGTATATGTTAACAATATAAAATCATCGAATTAGAATGTTGAAAACACAGATTACAGACTCACCAAGATGGCTGCAGAAGATGGCAAACTTGGGAGGAGAAATATGCAATTATTTCGCATAATTCAGATTAGAGACGACCACTTTTAAAATCATAACTTTTTACTCATAACGAATCAGTACAAATACATTCAACGAAACTTTGTAAGACAGAGTATATGCGAAAAATATAAAAACTTGAATTTGACTCATGGAAACACAGATAACGTACTCACCAAGATGGCTACAGAAGATGAAAAACTTGTGGTAGAATTCTTTAGTTTTTTCGCAAAACTCAGATTAGAGATAACAACTTTGAAAATTCGTTCATAACGAATCTGTACATGAAAAATACATTTATATGAAACCTTGTAAAGACATAGTATATTTTAAAAATATATAAACTTGAATTTGAATGTTGGAAACGCGGATTACTGACTCACCAAGATAGACAACTGAATCTTTCATCACTACCGTTTGTTATTAGAACCGGACCGATCTGGTCGATTTGACCGGTTGAACCATGACCAGAAGAGTATATCGGTTCGGTTGGTATGTTGAACCAAACATGCATTGACCCGATCAAAATCTGGTCAAAATCTGGCTGAACCAGCGATTTTTGAAAAAATCGGTGGTCAGACCGATTTGTGAGTATTATTTTTTCCCCAAAAATAGTGACACCGTCATACCAACACTCTAATCAATTGAGCTTATTTAATTTATTGATTATTTAAAATATAAATGAATATATTATTATAAAAACATGTACGGAGTATCATCGATCTACTTTACCATAATTTCATGTAATATAAATATATTACTAATTTATTAATAAATTTATACATTGATTCACGATTTAACCCGATTCAACCATTGATCCGTTAAACTGATAAAGTCATCAAGTCAATCAGCGTTTCGGTTCATACAATACTGTTCGGTTGATGGAGCGACGGGATGCGTTTACATGTGGGGGCAATTTCGCAAGAAATTGTGACCCAATGATAACCAGTAATAGCCTAATAGGGGCCTTGGGGTTTAACTACCGTTTATTTCATCCATCACTATTTTCAAAACAAACATTTTAAAGGCCCAAAAAAGTTTTAAAATGCAAATGAAAAAGTATCGATTGTTGTACATGGGAAATGAATAAATGATACATTGAGAGAGACAATTATTTTTATGGAGGAGAGTGACTGCTCGTCAAAAAAATCTGTTTTGTATTAATTCAACAACTAAAATAATTAACCGACTCATTTAATTATGATTATTAGATTCATCAAAATCAACGATTGTGATTAACTCCTATCATCTTACATCCTTTGCGGGAAAACTTTGAAACATAAAAGTGATTTTGAAAAGAAAACATTACCTTAAACATGTCTTACAATAATTGTTTCTAAAATAAAAACTAATAACTAGAAATAGCAAAACAATGACATTCTAGAAGCTCAAACTCAAGAATGCTCTGATGCATATTGGTATTGGCCCCCCAAATTCCAAACATTTGATCTGAAAAACACTCTCAAATGGTAACCTCAACCAGTTACTCATTCCTTTACGGTTCAGAAAATATCTTACCAATTAAGCCAAAAAAAGGTGACAAGTCATCACCAAGTAGGCCACCAGATATGGACTTATACTCATAATACCTTTCTCAGTTCACAACCTCAGTTTGCTCATCCGCTTGATCAGAACCTCACCAATCCATCACTTTCGAGTAAGAACTCCGATTGTCGTTGCGAAAAAAATGAAACACAATCACCTACTATGCACATACCTTAAAGTAATAGCCATGACTTTGAAATGAGTCCTAAACACTTAATTTCCAAACCACATTCTATAAAGTCTCCCACAAAGCTGATGTTTCTTGTAAACCAAGTTTTTTCCATATCAGGATATTTTAAAAACAACATTGCACCATTTTAAAACACACACCAGAAAACTATGGTGATAAAGAGGGCATCACTCCAAATGACGACAAGGCTGGGAGTTTCAGTTGGGGTGATATTTGGAATTTGGGTGGCCTTAGTGGCTGGAGATACGACAGCAGCGGCTCCAAAACCTATTACATTCGTGTTCGGGGACTCGCTAACTGAGGTTGGAAACAATAACTTTCTCCAGTACTCATTGGCAAAGTCCAACTTTCCGTGGTATGGGATTGATTATACCGGTGGGAAAGCCACTGGCAGATTTACTAATGGAAGAACTATTGGAGACATCATATGTAAACCTCACCTCCTTGTTCTCGATTTATGATTTCTTTCCTACGAGTATATATTAAGTCATATATGAACTTATACATTTTTGTGTGTGCAGCTGAGAAGTTAGGAATAGCTCCACCGCCGGCATATCTTTCCCTGTCACCTTACGACGATGCCATCCTAGAAGGGGTTAATTATGCGTCCGGAGGTGCAGGGATACTAAATGACACCGGACTCTACTTTGTAATTCACCAGCCAATTATTCAAGTCTCTGCTGCTTTTGATATGTCAGTTGATACTGAATGAACGTATGTCTTCTGCAGGTCCAGAGGCTATCTTTTGATGATCAGATCAAGAACTTTGCTAAAACGAAGGTGACAATAAAGGCTAAAATAGGAGAAAATGCAACCACTGCACTTCTAAATAACGCCATTTATTTCATTGGCATGGGTAAAGTCTTCCTCATCGGGTTCATGACAATTAAGCCAATGTGAATTTTTTTTTCTTTATTTTTCACAGGCTGCTTTGATTTGACTTTCAGGTAGCAATGACTATGTAAACAATTTCTTGCAACCCTTCTTAGCGGACGGGCAGCAGTACACGCACGATGAATTTGTAGAGTTACTGATGACAACGTTGGAGCAACAACTTGTGGTAAGATTAAGACTTTCCTGATTGATAATGCTGTAAATGAAAGGCATTGTGAGGAGCTGTTTTTTTTTTTCATTTCTAAACTGTGTGATACTCCAACCTGAAGGAATTGCACCAACTAGGGGCAAGAAAGATTGTGTTCCACGGGCTCGGTCCTTTAGGATGCATTCCTTCTCAACGGGTGAAATCCAAGACAGGTCAGTGTCTAAAGCAAGTAAACAGATGGGTCATGATATTCAATTCCAAGGTTCAAAAACTTACAGCCAAGCTCAACAAATGGCTCCCGAACGCACAACTCGTTTTTGCTGACACTTATCCAGCAGTGTATGATCTCATATCCAATCCAACTGCATACGGTAAAAGAGCTCTTGCTTTTAAATAATTCCCGAAGGTGTATGGACTTGGAACATTTTAGTTACATGATCAATGTTAATTGCAGGGTTCAAGATCTCGAACACATCATGCTGCAACGTAGACACGACGGTGGGAGGTTTGTGTCTTCCGAACTCAAAGCTATGCAAGAATAGGAAGGACTATGTGTTCTGGGATGCGTTCCACCCATCTGATGCAGCAAATGTGGTGCTAGCAAACAAGCTGTTTGAAAGTATATTCGCAACGTCTGGAGGACCTGCCCCAGCTCCATCTCCTAAGTAGACATTGTTCCGGGTTTCATTAGCAGCCATAATGAATGAGTGTTGATCCGTGGCAGATGTGATATTTCAAATGCCTTCACAGTAGTCTCTATACTCAGACATGAGTGTTGAAGTCTGTGTTATATTTTTGTCATATATACAAAATACATAAATATGTGTTTGTCATATGTAAAGAAATCAAAGTATGCGTGTCTCTGATTCTAATCATAGGGGCTCCGAAGCTTCAAATTTTGATGATATGGTTTCTGCTGAGAAATTAAACAAAGCGTTATAACTCAGAGAGAAGAAAAAGTAGCAAAAGTTCTGTTTTTTTTTTCTCCATTCATTTCAGATTAGCAGATAAGGCCTAAAAAGCACAATATTCAAATCATTCAAAAGAGTTGCTGCACGCATGGTAGCTTGTCATAGTAGAAAGAAATGTTCAAGCTGTTAATCCACCAGACCAAATCACTAATTTCAATGCAAAATGAAAAAAAAAAAATGATGAGTGTTTCGTTCTCAAGTTCTTCACTCCCTAAACAACCCTTTCCAGCTACAAACCTGCCTCCTTTAGTTGACCGCTACTTGTCCTGCAGCAATAAAGGGACGCCCACCCTCTTGGCTGTTCGCTTTAGTATTTGCCAGTTGTAGAACCTGAATAGCTTCCTCTACTTTCGCTGTAAGAGAATCCGGTGACTTTAGCAACTGCATCAACTCTGTGTTATCCATCTCTAATAACATTCCTGTTATTTTTGAAGCTATATCAGGCTGTAACCAAATCCAGCATCACGATTAGATGTCGTCATAACAAGACACACTCATAAGTATGACGTACATGATTAGCAGCATACACTAACAGTCATATCTTGTCTTACTGCACCTAAAACGTTCCATATACAACCTACGGGTATTAATTTCCAACAGTTCACTACAATGTCAATCAATTATCTGAAGGAGTTCGTTGTCTCATTACAACAAAAGAAGCTGTAGACCAATTCTCCGAGACACTAACAAAAATTGAGACCAGTGGTCTTACCTTGCGTTGCTCAACAAGAGGAAAAAGTTGTTCACCAATGATCATTTTCTGTTGTGCTGGATTTGCAACAGCAAGCATTCTACTCAAATCCACACTAGAACTGGGAATAGCTGACAACACACCAGCTCCATTAATCACATCATGCAACTGCACCATGGGAGTATAAACAGGTTCCTGGTTCCGCTGCAAATTGCATGTGGATATGTAAGGTTTTGTGCCCAAATTTTTGTATTAACACAACGAAAGTGGCAAAGATTTAATATATAATACAAAATAATGTTAATTAATTGGTCAACATATTATGTTTGATGGATTTGGTCATCCTTCACAATCATCCAATCAAACTAATTTTCAGAAGAAGAAGAAGAAAATGCAGTAAAGAATAGAGATATATCCTAACTGGTAGAACATTGCATTTGACCTATGTGCATATAACAACCCAAACCTGATAACTGAAATATCTTGACTGAGCGCGGCCTTGAGAAGAAGCATGACCATTCATCCTACCTTCGATTTGCTGCGGATGATGATGACGACTATTGACCATCTGTAAAAGAGAGGCGCACACTGAGTCCCAAGTATAGAACTGGCAACCAAAATTATCATATGGCATAAAACCTTTTTGCATGGAATCCATTAATGCTGATGAAAACTACTTACTGAAGGAGTTCGGGATGCCTGAAAAGCTGGTCTAGCTGCCGGTGTGAAGCTATTCCCCCTCCATCCTGGTCTTACTCTCATTGGTGGCTGATGATACATGAGCATAGATTGAGGATGACAAGGTGCAATACTGCCTGGACTGGCTGGAACGAATTCAGGTCGGTATCCGCCAGGTACGACAACAGTTGATGGCTGACCAAATATTGCAGTCGGTCGTTGAGCATAATGCATTTGAAGATGTGCTTGCCTCTCTTCCTTCCTTTGAGCAATGGAGACATACAGTGGTTTTCTGTGAAACATGTAAGCTGCCAAGGAAAAGGCAACAAATTATAATAACTAGGCTCGGGTATTCAAAATTAGAAATGGAAGTAGATGATGTCCAATATTCTCATGCATTTATTAAGCCATAATCATCATCTTCATCAGCAAATGAACAGACTCACGTTTATATTTTTTAAAATTATTGGCCACAGTACACACTCTATATAGCTGCAAGGCATAATGATATTACTGACATATAATCTTATAATAGTTGAAATAATCACGATTTTAAACATGCCATTTGAAACATAGATTCTTCTATTTTTAACCAAATTTGAAACATAGCTTTTAAGATACTTAATCTTAAATTTTACATACACTGAAATGTTTTCACAGCTTTGCTAGCCTCTTCAGGAGTTGAGAAGCACACAAAGCCGAACCCCCGGCTGATTCTTTTTTCATTCTGCATTAGCTTTACGGATGTAATTGAACCGCACTGACTGAAAAGTTCTCTGAGCATATCTTCGGTTACGGTATCATCGATGTTCTTGACATAGACATTAGAACCCTGTATCCCAGAGAGAAAGTAATGGAAAGTTTCACTTAGGGCGCATGGATTTCTCTTTATCAGAATAGTAGACATAATTTGAAAGTACCTTAAATTTCTGAATCTGCTCCATACGCTTCTCTTCAAACTGTTTCCGTAATATTTGTTGGCGTTCAGCTTTCTTCTGTGCGCGCCCAACATAGAGAATTTTTGAGCCTGGATGACATATTAACATTTTACAGAATGACAAACAGTGTGTGAACTAGATTTCAAAAGAACAATGTAGCTGAGAGAATCACGAAAATACCAAGTTGCAAGCCATTCATAGTTTCTGCAGCTCTTCTGGCATCATCTGGATTCACAAAGTTCACGAATCCAAAACCTTTGGAAGATCCATGTTCATCTGTTGTTATAACTATGCTTGAAATCTTTCCAAATTTTGAGAAACTCTCCTCCAACACTTGTTCAGTGATATTGACATCCAGATTCTTTACATAAAGATTTGTATACTGATCCTCAGCACTGGGGCAAGCCCGTTCAGCTTTGCGAACATGGGGAGCAACGTATCTGTTTTGGATTGAAAGAAACTGTTATAGAAAATGTCCAATAATGAGTGCTAAAATATACTAGGGCTCGATGTTGACGATCCAACAACTTACATTTTCTTTCCATCAAAGAAAGTCCCATTTAAGTTCTTAATAGCAGCATTAGCAGATTCCTCGGTTTCAAACTGAATGAAACCATATCCTTTGGTAGATCCATCTTCAGCTGTGACCACTTTGCAAGACAATATATTCCCAAATTCCTGGAACTTTTCTTGAAGCTTTCCGTGATCTATGGATTCACTCAAATTCTATGACAAAAGAAGAAGCAGCGGAAAACTGAGAAACTTGTATACATCATCACAATCAGTTACGAAAAATAACTATGAACCACAAGGTGCACCTTAACAAAAACATTGCCAATCCCATTCTTACGGTAATCAGCATCACGCCTTGACCACATGAGTCGCACGGATTTCCCCCTAACTTGCATGTGATTCTTAGTTTCCAATGCTCGAGTAGCTGCTCATAAGAAACAAATGTTAGACAAGCAAAATAACAGATCACAACAAAATTTTGACATGGGGCTGCTTCTCCGCTGCTTTGGAAATTCGCAAAATCAGCTGATCATTGTAGCAATGAATAAATCAGTATCCCTTCCATTTCACAATATTGGGGAAAGAAAAAACAAACTAATTCAATAAAAAATAACCACTAGAAGAATAAGATCAGATCATAAGCAACCCAATACATGTTACAATCTAGGGAAGTAAATTTGAAAGGGAAAAAAAACTACGGAAACAGGCCTCAGTCCGGAGAGCAAAGTAAGTGCTCTGTATCTGCCAGCGTTAGCCAATAATCACTGATGTAAATTGTCAAAAAAAAAAAATTGACCAAAATCTCAAAACTGTAAACACGCATACGGCCTACCTAGATCCAGTTTCATCTTCTGACAGAACAGAATTAGTACCTACAGTATCAATCAAAATTCCAAGGACTGATCTGGAAGGAGACAACTTAAAGAATCGCAAACAAGCGCTCCTACTACTAGTGCAAATACACGAGGTGGCTAATGGAAATCAACAATCTATAATCAGCCATCACAATGGAAGATTCAAAAACCACAAGGCAAGAAATGAAGCAAGAAAATGGAAGGATGACATATACCATCGCGAGCGTCGTTGAAGTTGACATATCCATAACCGAGAGATGTATCAGTCCTGGAATCCTTACAAAGCCTAACGGAAGCGATGCTAGGAAATTCTGTAAAGGCACGAATGAGTTGTTCCTCGGTGACGTCAGGGTGGAGATCGCCAACGTAGAGGGAGTATGTAACTGGAGTCGTCTGTGCGATATTAGCGCCTTCCATTATCGTGTCGTCGTCGGTTGATCGGAAACCGTAAAGAACAGAAAAGAAGAGAGGGAGCGATGATGATGAGTGATAGAGACGAGAGGCGTGTTTGCTGATTAGGGAAAGTAGGAGCGAGCGCTGTGAATGCGGATTAGCGCACAATAGCGATCGATTCGGTGCGAGAGAGGAATGAGCGACTGATTTATTTGGTGAACGAAACTCGGAGGTTTTGAATTTTTCTTCGCGAAATGAAGTTCGGATAGCGGAATGGAAAAAAGACGGGGGGGAGTGAGCAGTTGTTGCATGGATGCGAACGGGTGCGACCAGGCGTCCATCCAAAGCGCGTGCGCTGCACCTTCATCATAAAAATTTGATGAATTTATTTTGAACAACTTTAGTTACAAAAAAAAAAAAAACAATTTCAAAGTAAAACAAAATGGATCTTTGGTTTGATTCTCGAAAACAAGTAAGCTTTGAAATTTTCGTTTGGTATGTTGTAAATTAAATACTTGTAACAATTGTTAAAATTTAGGGAAAGTAACATCAAAATAATAATTTTATGATTCTGAAAACAAAAAAAAATTATTTGAGACCAAAATTATATTTAGATTAGAATCAATATCCAATCACTATTTTATCAGGCCTCTGGTGTCATGATGCCTGCAATGATGATTGGAATCTATGGTGACAACATTAACAACGTTGCTACTTGATAGCTTTGTCAATTCTTCACCTGGACAGGTTTAACAGAGAAGGATATTTGGCCGAATCGATTTTATTGGTTTTGGATTCTGATTGGATTGGATTGATTATTGGGATCGAATTAGGGTTTGTGTTGTACGACCATTGCGGCAGAGGCATGTATATGGTTTAATTGATCAACATGAGATGGTTAGCTGATCTGATTGGATTGATTGGTTTTTGAATCTGATTGAATTTGCTCGGATTAATTTTTGAATTAGTTAGTGCTTGTCTTCACAACTGATTGCAACAGAACTACGTCTTCAATTAAGGATTCAAGCATCTGACGGAGTCTCAGAAAAAGGGGTCGGGTTATTAGCCTATTGAGTAATGTGGGCAGGGTTGGAGTTGCCTCTTTTCATTTTGTCTAAGATTTGACGCGAATATGAGGAACTTTAGCGCTTTGCAGAATCATATCCACTTGAGGAGTTCACGAAGTGAGTGCTTGTCTGGAAGGGGTTAGAGGAGTTAGCATCTACGCGAGAAGAGAAGATGATTATGCAGTCGGTGCTGCAACACGTACATGACGGGGTCTCAGTGTCGAAACCGTGATTGTGTGGCGTGGTCTTTGTGATTTATGAGGAGTTGCCGATTTTCATGTCACAGAGATTGGAGGTGCCAATTTTGAGGGAGGAAACGGCTAGACAACTGTTATATATCCCACATCGGATACATGAGTTGTATCAGCTAGTTATATAAATAAAACTATCAGGTCATATGTCACTAATATATCATTGTTTTTCGTGAAAAGTTCCGCGGGAACAGCTAAGCTTATAACGGCTCGGATCGGTCATACCGATCGGATCGTTAACGGGTATTCACAAGCAGGTTCTGGACATGGCCCAGAGCCGGTGATCCTACACTCTCTCCAAAGCCATCGCGTCAAAACAATCAGCCAACTTGGGCTGTGTCTTTCCCTATTCTGCACGGCGAGAGGATGAGCCACCAGAACTGCTTCTAATCCCTATTTATCCTTTACCGAACATATTTGATTCTTAACCGAATCTGAAAAATTTATGATTTAAATAACAATTTTCCCAATATCAGACCATAACAGCAAGCCTAACCAAATACTAAATGACAACAGAGTTGACATAAATCACAATGTTTGCACAACAAGCCTAACCAAATACTAAACCAACATCAGCTCGTTGCTCCTCATGGCATTACGGGATGAATTTCTGTATGAGTTCCATCCCAAGGATATCCATACATCGGGTAAAACATTACAGGCATTATCATCTTTCCACATCATTGTCCACAACTATATGCCGTAACACATTATAAATAATTCCTATATATTCTCTACACTGACTTGCAAAGTGGGAATGGTGTTAATATGCAGCTTCCAATAGTAAATCATGATTGGGTGAAGCCAAAATTAAGTCTATATATACCTAGAATGCTGGCTAACAGTGGCTAGCTACTATGCACCAGGTTGCGCAGTCAATGGCATAAAGAAGCAATGAGGTTATGGTTGTTGGTACTAGCTCCAGTAGTTTCCTTCTTGTGGAGCTGCTCACACTAAGCTGTCCGGCATTCACAAACTCATCTTTGGTAGACGTTAGTGACACATTCACGGACATTGAACCTGTTGATTGAACATTATTCACACAAAAAATAAGTTTAAGCTGGCATTTACTTTTTTAAAGTTAACTATTAACTTACAGTCATAGTTGGTCCATCCAATTCGTTGACGGGCCAGATCATAAACAATGATCTTATCTTTCAGAACCAGATCTGCACACAACAATAATTTTTTAGGAATCATCCAAGGGCACTAACAGACCGGGAGACGCAATGGAGAAACTTAAGAACGTATTAAGGAGCCAAATCATGCTTGAGAAGCACAAAGAACAAGTTGGCAACCACATTTGGAATTAAGTCTAGCATATGACCCCTTTCAGTCAACAACCCTCGCTTTATCAGTAGCAAACATTAAAAACAAATGGGCACCTCCAACCAAATAAGTGTGTGACTTTTTTATTTATCCAACAGATCAGCGAGTGAGACATGAAAGACATGTTCTATGAGCTATTGTGTTAGTTCATTGGTTTAATATTAGGTTGTTTCGGTTTGTACCGACCCACCTCCCAGTATTGTGATCCCCAGATCTGCAACCCGTTGGAAGCCGATACACCACATTGCAGCACCATCCTGTGACAAAAATAACAATAAGTACACGTTCTTGCGGAATTTCAGGTAGTAACTCCATCGGCAACTACATTAACTTACAGCGAAGCCCATCTGAATGAGGTAGTCTTGTGGCCTCAAGAGCATAGACGCACCGCCCGCAAAGTTTAGACTGACAGGTGGGAATATATCGGATATGCTGTAGTAACATACAAATACTTGTTAATACAACTTTAGAACTTGATATTTAATTTGTAAATATGGATACCAAGGATCATGATTCGTAGTCCAACCTGGTTGATAAAAGAAAGCATTTGTGCCCTTTCGAAGTTGTCGCAGTTGTTGACTGTGACACACTATTTGATATCTGTATATTGCCACAAAATGGGAGAGCATTAGAGATAAGTCTTCCAGTGAGTTGCTATTGGCAATTTTCAAACGGCTGTTCTAGTGCTATCTCAATCTCAAACTTTAAGAAGTTCGCACAAATCCCAAAATTACTTTCTCAACCAGCACCAGAAAAAATTAATTTCAAAATGATATATACATCGCAGTCTAAAGCTAACATAAAATATGTTTAATGGTGTCAGGAATAATTCGGCTCCATTATTCTACATTAAAAAGAAAATTAATAGTCAGAATATATATTATTGAGGGACCAGAAATGGACAAATAATGCTGTTGTATAGGCTGTCTCAACAAGAACAACTTGTTGGAAAGGGTACTCACCGCAGCAACAAATGCGTCGTAAGCTTCTGCCACCAAGTATGTCAAAGTTGTTCCAGAATCGATAATAGTTCCTTGGTTGTTTGTTGTTGCAAATACTGCAGGATCTATTGGAAGCGCATACCCGTTGACGCTGATGCTTTGCATGACCAAATTGTAATGTGGCCTGAAGTGTAAGATGACATTAATCAGGTATTAGCAAAAATGAGCAATATGCTTTGGCAGTTAAATTACCAAAAGAGAAATGATGAAACAGGTATACGATAGTCGCTTAATATATGCTATGTCTATGTCACTGAATAATAAATCATCATTGAGGAAATGAAAGTAATACGTTTTCACAGAACTTGGCGATGCCCAATTCAACCCATCCGATTAATGCAAGTGAGGCTCAGTGAAATAAAGTAAATTCATCACAGCAAACAGCAAAGGACATACTGTGATTGCACAAGGGGACTGTATACGATGCCCGGCTCCAGTATTTCACCAAGGACAAGTATACCTCCGCCATTTCCTTCTCCCTTCAAGCAATGTGAAAATACTTTTGGTGTGATTCCTCGTGATGACAGTTGGGATATAACAGAAAGGTCTTGCTGACCAAATCCAAAAATTCCATCAATTGCTCTCTCAGACTTGGTCAAATCACCAGACTGAAGGGTGCTGCATCTGTAATGTAATGCATCATTTTCAAAACAATTACTAACCACTCACACCGAAACAATAGAAGATCTTCAAGATGGCACCATTTCAAAGCTGATAACCGGACGCTTACCCAAAAATAACAGCGGACGAGGAATTGGCAACAAAAGAATTTGCCATGATTGTGTCAAAATGCAGTTGATCATAAACATAGAACCCCGACGTCCCACTTCCGTCACCATACTGAAAGGAGTATCTACACTGATTAGTGTCAGCAACGCATCCAGCTGCCGTAGTTTGAACCTTGGCGGAGCACACAGGGTCTGAACAAGAGACCAAAGAAGCACCAGGCGAGCTACCTATATCAAAGAAATTCAACTCTAGCTGCAAGACCAAAGTAAGAAAAGAAGGGGGAAAAAAAGTATTAGTCCTTATCAAAACCACACAAACCTCATCACACATAAACAAAACAAGTAATCTTACTCCTAAGCCGCTGGTTTGCGGACAACCAGTGCAGCCTCTGCAATTAACCCACAATATATCACTCCCCGTGTCAATTTGCACATTGAACTCTTCTGGGGGATTGCCCAACTTCACCTTAGTAAAGTAGAGGCTACAACAACAGTTGAACATAAATCACATTAGAATTGGAAACCCTAGCCCCCAAAATTGAAAATAGAGTTGATTCAATTACCCAATGAGGTAAGGATCAGAAGAGCCAACAACATGAAAATCAACAACTCCACCGACTACAACCTGCTGCAGCATCCTGGAGTGCCGAGCAGCGTCTCTGGCCCTAAGCTCATCCAACTCCACACTTTTATTCACCGGAAACGCCCTATGTAGAGTCAATACATGCGTCTGGATACTACAGGAGACAGCCAAAAGGCGGCAGAAGACGATTGCACAGAAGAGCTGCGATGTTGCTGCTGCTCCAGTGCGTAAAGTTAGCATTTTTAGTTTCCACAAGAGGTTGGCTGTTGGAAGCGGTAATCAGAGGCGAAGATGGAGGGGGTGGTTGTGAATCATTGTTTTGGAGAAATGATGCAGGTTTTATAAATGACTGCTGATTCTCCGGCTACTGCTACTGTGTATACATAGAGATAAAAGAGAGAGAGTGTGTTGACTCAAGGTCGGCGAAGGAAATGATGCAGGAATTTCTTTGCTTTTTCTTTTTTCTTTTTTCTTTTTTCTTTTTATGTAAAAGCTTAACGTCCCTAAGGACATAAAAAGTAGTACAGGATGCTAACACCTAGATTTAAACATACATCTTGAAACATTGGACAAGCATCAACGGCAAGATGCTTGTCCAAGCATCAAAGCCAAGAAGAATTTGAGGCTCTAACATGTTTCGCTGCATGATCAGCCAATTCATTAGCTTTCCTTCGAATTAAATTTAAATTCCAGTTTTTATGCGACTTGAGCTCCTTGTTGTTAGATTATTTTAATAATTGATTGGGACTATAATGTAATTGTAAGTGTTGTGCTGATTGTTCTTATAAAAGTCATAATAAAGTGATCGGAATAAAGTTGAAGATGACTTGGGATTTATTTGGGATTATGGAAACAATGCGTAGAAACTAAAGTTTAATTACGTATTTGTTGAAGGG